>KK114868.1:8254-25315 GCA_000611955.2 Stegodyphus mimosarum | reverse complement strand
ATATATAAAATCATACTCTGAATTTCCTGTTATTTAACGTTACCTATTTTCATTGCCCATAATATGATTTTCTTTAATGTATCACTTGTCAAGCGTTATTTGAAAAGGAAAGCTAACTCAAAACATCTCATGACATTATACCAAACTTCTTGCGTGCAGTCGCTTTCTTCATACAGAATTGATTTAATATTTCATCTGTCACGTACCTTTTCTTTCTAATAATAATTAAAACTGTTCTCGCTTTTGTGTTTTTTATTTTATTAGTATTATTGAATTTAAATATATGTATATATATATATAATATACATATCTTTTTCTTCTTATATTTTATTCTATCGTTAAAGTTTAATTATATTTCTTGAAAAATGACTTGCGTGCGAATAACTTCGTGAAATACTTCTCTTTTGATTTGCGATAGATTGACTGGCTTAAATATATCAATGGATTGCTAAATGACGAAATATTTGAAAATGAAACTTTGCTTATTTTTGATCCACATTTCGTCACTAAATTTGCTGACATGATCGTAAAAGCAGATAAAAGGTAAGATGGAATTCAGAAAGAGTTTAAGGTACGTATGCAGTTATTTGAAAACTGATTTGTATTCTATTTCTTTCTATAATACAGTAGACGCTCGTTTTTACGAACTCGTAGGGACTACGAAAACAGTTCGTTAAATCGAGAGTTCGTAATTTAGAAAGGCATCGGAAATTGTTAGTATTTCACATTTTAATGTTTTCGAGACAGGTTAGTGATACTATTCCATGCTTTTATTTATGTATTAGGAATTATTTTTAATAGTATTACTACTTAATAAATGATATCCCTCTATTAAGCAAACAAGAAATATAAAATATTTGTAAAACGTACCTTTATTAAGTCATTGAGCAACAAAATAATCACTTATCTTCGTCTGTTTTAAAACAACAGATTGTACAATGCAAGACTCCATCTTCTCTATATTTGTTAGCATTTCAGAATTATCACTGGCCTTCAAAAATCGTCTAAGTTCTGACAAGTATTCAGCAGCTTGTTTTAAAGTCGGTCTTGGTGTTACTTCATTTTCTTCTTCTTCTTCTCCTGGATCTGAAAGTCTCTCATTCTCGTTGATTATGCTGCTAATAATATCGTGATCCGATATTTCCTCCGTGCACATGACATTAGAATACACATTTAAAAAATCCTCGAATTAAAGTTCTGGCAACTGTGGATTTCTACGGCGAAGTTCATGCATGAGAACCTCATCTTCGTCGTGAGATCTATTGTCATGGATTTCTTCAGTTACGTCTGTTTCTTTAATAAAAAAACCTGCATGTCGAAAGGCTTTAGAAATTGTTTCATCTAAAACATCATTCCATGCACTGATTGATAAATGCATTGCACCAAGAATATCAATCTGATAAGGTTGTTCCCTTTCCAAGCCAAGGATTACTCTTTGCAAGAGCACTTTCTTATATTTTCGCTTGAAACTATTGATTATCCCCTGATCCATTGGCTGTAAAACTGCAGTTGCATTTGGTGGGAGATATTCCACACGGATTGCCTGAAGCCCAGTGACTTCCATGTGTGCAGTACAATTGTCCACGATTAGGAGAACTTTGCGCTTCTCTGCTGAAAAACGGTTATCTAAATCTCTCAACCATTTTTCGTAGATGTTGCCAGTCATCCAGGCCTTATTATTAGCATAATATGCAGCAGGAATCTTCTGAACATTTTTGAAACACCTTGGTTTCAGATATTTTCCAATAAAGAGCAGAGGCAATTTTTGTGACCCAGTCATGTTGGCTGCAATCAAAACTGTAAGTCTCTCTTTAGCTTTATTACCTCCAACACATTTATCTCCTTTGTAAGCTAATGTTCTTTCTGGCAAAATCTTAAAAAACAAAGCCGTTTCGTCCGCATTAAAAACGTCATCTGCAGCGTATTCAGAAAGAAGCAATTTCAACTTTTCTTCTTTCCATTCATTTGCTGATGACGTGTCTACTGCTGCACTTTCACCACACACTTTCCGGAAACTCAAACCATTCCGAAATTTAAATTTCTGTAACCAACCATCCGATGCTTTAAAATCTTTGATGTTTAATTTGGAAGCAAAAAAGTGTGCTTGTTCTTTAAGTACATTTCCATCAATTGGAATGTTTAAGCTTCTCATCTTTCGAAACCAAACAAGCAAAGCCCTTTCCAAATTTGGGTGTTTTGATTCTCGAAAATATTTTCGAGAGGAGGGTCCACATTCATCGTTTCCGTTTTTAGCTCCAAAGATCTTCTCTCTTGCCTTTAAAATCGTCGATAAACTATTTTTAGGAATTCCATATTTCTGAGCAATTTTTGTCTTGCTTAATATTTTTTCGTCAACTTCTTTTAAAATCTTCTTCTTTATTTCAACCGCAAAACAAATTCGTTTCTTCATTTGCGACATAGCTCTAAGAATCTTACTTAACAAAAACTGGCCCAATCTCCCTCTCGACTAACGAGACTTCACTGATTGAGTTGTCCAGATCAAATGACTGTGACATTACAAAAAGCAACAACTCTGTTTTAGAAGCAACCCAAACCCCTTTAACACGAATAGTCTCACCCCCACCCAACAACATCAGGCCGATGCTCTTCTGAGAGCCTCCCACAACAAACAACACCATAAATTTGTCCTAATTCCCCCTCTTCTCCGCCCCTCCTTCCTTACTGTACTTCTTCGAATGTTTCGCACTTGCTGCCTCAAAATAGTTGGAGATTTTATTTGACCTTCACACTTCGTCCCAATGAAACACGCAGAAGTATGAAAAGTGAGTTCGCAAAAAAGAGATTTTCCTGATTTGTACTTCGTAAATAAAAGCCTCAAATTTCCATTACACCTATGGGAGTGTATTCGGGACCATTCGCTAGTTCGTCAAATCGAGAGTGTTCGTAAAAAAGAGGTTCGTAAAAACGAACGTCTACTGTACTTACAACCATATAACAAATGCAGTCTATGATTGCTTTCATAAGATTAGTTATTTCATTCTGTTAACTTAAAGCTGTGGTGATCTATTTGCTGCGGAAAGAATACTTTCTAAGAAAAAGCTGCATGCATTTACGTTACACATGTGGAAAATTATGAAAACGCTATGCAGCGGCTCTTTTTCCTAGATTCAATCTCAAGTAGAAATATGAAGTCCTGGATTCAGTCTCAAGCAGAAATATGAATTATACTTCATATTCATGAAGTTTAGTATTCATGATTTGTATCTGTAACTGTCACAATTCAGTTTCTCATATAAAACATATCTCTGGATATCCAATCACTCTAACAACCAAAGCTATGTAACATTCTGGATGTGAAACAAAACTACCAGCATTGCATTATCGCCTTTCAAGGCTTCCAGTGAAGTACAAAATTTAATATTATTGACTCAAAATCGCAAACCGGATGCTATTATTGCCTTTAGTGCTTTCAAATTTCCACAATAGTAGAGGCACAGTACAATATTTGTAAATTCTATAACACAATCTCTAACGATTTTATAGTCAAAATAATACAGGTAGGTCTCGATTTGACCAGTTAATTGGGACCCAGTTATCGTTGGTAAATTGCGAGCTTTCCCGTAAGAATGGTATAATAATAACAAAAATAATATTTTAATTTCGGTCAAAAAGACAAAAAAATAGATTAAAAAACTTATCGAAAACCAAATAATTCAGCTTGCTATAAATCAAGAATAGTTTGAAAAATAGAAATATTATAAAAGATGATAAAAATTACTATTTTTTCATTGTGAATTTCAACAGATGGAATTTATTTCTTCCTTTAAAAAGATTTTCGTTTGCTTGCAAGAATGCTTTTACACTCATATCCATAAATTAAGGATAATGCAAAATCAAGCAAAGGAAGAGTTAGAAGCAAAAACATTTGACTTATTTGTAAAGCTTATTTATTAAACAAAAGGTAAAGAGCGAAAAAAGATGCTAAATGTTTGATATTATTAAAAAAATTAGCGATTTTTTCTCCCTGGAGCAAATTACAAAAAAAAACCTATTTACAAAAAACCAATATTACATGGTTGGTATGATTATTAATACATTGTATGTCTCCCAGACGATGCAATACAGTCCGTACAACGCCTAGGCATGCTGAGTATCAAATTATCGATCTGATCTTGGGGGATATTACACCACTCAAAAAGCAATGCTCTCCGAAGTTCCGGTAGATATGTAGGAGGAGGTTGACAGGCTGCAACTCGTCGGCCAAGCATGTCCCACACGTGCTCTACTGGATTCAAGTCCGGTGAGAATGCTGGCCACTACATATGGGTGTGATATCCTCCGATTGAAGGCATTCGCTTACGATGTTTGCACGGTGAGGACGGGCGTTGTCATCCATAAACACAAATTGTGCGCCCATGGCGCCCCGAAACAAACGTAAATGCTGTTCCAGAATGACGTCCCGATAGATTTGGCTTGTCATGGTTCCAATTTGAACATGCAGGTCAGTTCTGGAACCCAGAATAATTCCACCCCAAACGAGCTCTCTTGCACCACCGTAACGGTGTCGTTCAACGATGTTTTCTTGGTGGTAACGGGTACCTGGAGCTCTCCATATGAAGGTCCGGCGAGAATCAGACTGCAAGCTAAACCTGGACTCGTCGGAAAACATCACACAAGCCCATTGTTGCGGTGTCCACAATGCAAGCTCTCTACTCCAGGCTAACCGCAGGCGGCAGTGAGTTGCAGTAAGTGGAACGCATCTGACAGGTCTACGAGCATATAGACCAATCTGCCCTAAACGTCTGTACACGGTCTGCCTTGAAATTGTCGTACCAGTGGCTGAAGAGAGCTGACGAGACAGGTCTGAGGCTGTGCTCCGCTTTCTTCTTTTGGCAGTAACTGCCAAATATCGGTCCTCATCCGGCGTTGTAACTCGACCTGTGGCGACCTGTGCTGTAACGTCTACTCAGATTACCATCATCTTGGAATCGTTGCCAAATCCTGGAGATGACACTCTGGGTAATTCCAAGTTCGCCTGATACTTCCAGTTGGGTATGTCGACATTCCAGACGGCCGATCATTCTACCACGTAAAAAATCATCCAAATGCGACCTTTGTGTCATAACTATTCGGTTATTTCACTGAAATGCTTATAAAGCGCCTGCGAACAATTTTATTTCTTTGCCTGTATCCCTTATATATCACTCTCTTACACTCTCGTCATTGTGGCGGACCATCGGTGTCATCTGGTTACTTCCTGAAATTTGCATATGATTCTTAAAGATGTGTGTAGTGATTTTACAGGTGATATATTTATTTTAGAGTTCGATTTCCGCCTAACTCCGAATTATGCTTAATTTATGGACATGAGTGTATTTCCTTCGTACACAAACATCAAACATGTGAATTTCTTAAATCTGCAGTATCTTTCTCTTTCGTCCACAGTTTGGATCTAGTGCTGCAAAAAAAAAAATTATGGCTGGTCTGTCCAAGTCCTTTAAGTCTGGCAAGAGAGATTTCTTGCCAGATTATTCAAGTCCTTTAAATCTGGCAAGAGAGATTTCTGCTTCTTCCTGCTCCTCTTGCTTTTTATTTTCGCAAGAAATAATTTCAAGCAATTCAAATTCGACAGTTCACTAAATATGCTTTAACAATATGCTAATAGAAGTTTCAAAGTTTAACATTTTAGAAATTTGCACAATCTTTACAGTTTTGTGTTGAATCATTTCTTATCATTCCCCAAACCCTTCAGAATTAGCACTTAAACTAAGATGAACCTTTCGTCGGACGACGCTCATAGTTTTTCTGAAATTCTTCTGTAAGCATGTCCAAAACATTTAAACTTTTCCAAAATTGTTCATATCTAGGGTCTCCTTAGGTATCCGTTACTTTAATAAGAGATTCAAATGCTTCACGTAAATAATAGGCTTTAAACATTGCAATAAAGTCCTGAATCACAGGTTAAAGATCGAGGTTGTACTGAAGAGTAAAAACAAATATTAACCATTTGGATCTTTATTACTTATATTTCTTATTATTATACTTGTTTATTACTTGTGTATATTTAAAGACTTACTTATATTTCCTCGAATATATTCCAGAATGGGTTAAGCAGGATTTAATTTGCAATAATAAAAGAAGGCGTTATCTCTGTTGTTGAGAAGCTTAGTTTCTCTAAATTGGTAACAAATCCCTTATTCTGCTAAGTTTCAAATGTAAACAACTATGGCTGCTTTCGTAACCATAATTAGGCTTAGCCGCACTTAAGAACTTTTAAATTGTGGATAATTCTACAAATATTGCATGCAGATTTACTAAAGGCACAAAGCCCTTAACCGAAAGATAAGAACAACATAATTCAAGCATTGTTAAAGCAAAAAAAGTGCGCAGTTTACCAGAATATAAGAATAAAAAATCTGAGTTCATTGAGCCGAGTAACAGACTGGGTATACATTTATATACGTTTGGCCACGCAAATTGCAACCAAAAGGGAGGTGTACATCTACATGCTATAGCAGTCCTTTATGCAAAATTTCAACGTTCTGAGGTTACTCGTTTTTGTGTTATGCGAGATACATACATACATACGTACCTACGTTCGAACGTAGATACGCAGAGACACCACGAACAAATCTCTTCAGATTCCATTTTGAGTCAGTTTTATAATTCTTTGGGGGAAAACGAGTCCTTTATTCTGTCCTTACCTACAGATGTCACGCAAAAACGTCGTTAAATTGCATTCGATAGCTTTCAAAATGGATATTTTCGTTGAAATATGATATCCGAAATTTTTCGTGATTACAATACTTCCTTTTTACTTCGTACAAGGAAGTAAAAAGATAAGATTTAACTTAGCTTTTACTATGGCGAACTATCGCCTATACAAGCGTCAGTTAATACACAAAGAATAATAGCTCAATTAAGCGTCTTGTCAAGGCCCAAAGATAATAGCTCATTTTAAGTATTTGTTATTATGAATCTAAGCTTTACAACTAAAATATGTCAGAATTAATAAAATATATCTACCTTTATTTATAGCGCTTCTAATTAATACAAATCATTTAAGTTTATAAGAAGACAGTTACAATTACGCCTAGAAATTTCTGGTTCCTAAATCCATACTCTCTGGTTAGCACTAACCTTGTAGAGACATTAGGTTATTTTAAGCAGGAGAGATGAAAAATGAGCAATGGCCTGGCCAGGTCTCGAATGTCGGTCCTCTCGAATACGCAACGACTGTGCTGACCACTACACCCCGAAGGCATGCTAAGAAGGCGGAAGAAATACTTTATATACTCCTCCTTTTAAAAGAGCGACTAGGGATTAAGGGATCCACTCGCCAAATCATGGTGGTGGAGAATCATCGTCTCCACCTTTTTTAGTTCGGACGCCACTGTAGAGGCATTAAGTTATTTTAAGCAGAAGATATGGAAAATGAGCAATGTTCTCGCAGGGACTCAAGCCACGGACATCTCGAATACGCATCGAGTGTGACCACTACAGCACGAAGGCACGCTAAGAAGGAGGGAGAAATACCTTACAACCTTTAACAGATAAATAAATCACTAACGGCGTCCAACCGGGATAGTGGTTAGCGAGGCTAACTGCCGTACCGAAGGGCCCAGGTTCGAATCCAGGAGAAGGCATAGATGTTTGTAAATGTATAGTGTCTGTGCGACACAAAGGCGCTTTAAATATGCAGCGAGCAGAAACTCCTCTCGAGAGGTTGTGGTATTAAAGGGGTTGGGAGGCCTTCCCCAGGAGTGCTCTCCATCAAAATTAGAGGCGGAACTGAGCAAAGTCGTATTGCCACTGTTTGGTGCTCAAGGCTATTTGCCAAAGACAGGTGCAGTCTTGCACTCCTTGCCAAGTAAGTAGTAGTAATTCCATGAGCTTATTCTGATGTTGCTGTGAGAAAAGTGAGCTAATTCGCAACAAAAACGCATCACTCACAAACTCTAAGTAGCATGGCTTCTATGAATCCACGATCAGAAAATTTCGCTGATCTATTAGTAAACGGAATCTCTAGCATTGCCAATGTGCACATTCTAAGTACTAATTTCATTTACTTGCTTAAGGCCAACTGAAATCTAGAAAGAATGGAAAATAATTGGTTAACTAAATAATCCTTTCAAATGTATAAACCAAATACTTAAGAAATAAAAATTTATAAACTAAAATGAAAGAAAATAAATCAGTATAAGCTATAAAAACACATAAAAGTCTAAAACTGAAAATGAAATTATAAACTCAAAGAATAATAAATAGAACAGGAGAGCAAAGAATAACTAACAGTATAAGATATATATAGTATGTCAATGAAATGAACAGCAACAGCATAAAGTAAAATGTAAAGAACTATAAATTACGACTCAAAATTTAAACTAATCTCTCTCTCTTTCATATCTTCTTAATTTTCTGACTTTATTAAGTCGAAAGTAATCTGCCGGTTCATTACCAATACATTTATTACAATACAGATTATTAGACTCCCTCTGTCTGAAACATAATTTTCTATTAGGCTCCGTCTTGCTATATTTTTAGTCTGCTTAAAAACTGCTTATTTTCCATGAGTTACTATATGCTCATAATGACTTAACAGAAGAATATTAATTTGTCATGACATGAGCTTACAAGTAAGTAATACAAAGTCTTCTATTGTCTTTTCTAATCTTTGCAGGTGATATTCAAAATAGTTACTTTCCTTTACTTGTAAACTTATATTCTTCTTCCTTAGAACTAAGATGTTTACTTCACGAACACATGGGCTTCTTTTTTTATGCGATTCAAGAAATTAATTAAAATTTTCATGCTTGTATTCAAGAAATTAGTCGAAAAGTAAAATTAAAGCAAGGTAGTAAGTATTGGCAGTGGTATTAGCATTATCAAGCTAATAATGCTATTTTGCTTTTCAGGGTGGTGGCCAATTACATGATGTGGAGAGTTGTTCAAGAATCTGCTTCCGAATTGTCTTCAGATTGGAGGACACTAAGTCAGGAATATTCCTTTGTGATGTCTGGAACAGAGCAAGAAGAACCAAGGTGGAAAAAATGCATTCAATCTTTTAGTGATAGCCTATTCATTGGTCTCAGTTCCTACTACGTGCGTGAGTACTTCAAAGAGGAAAGTAAGGATGCAGTAAGTAAAAAGGAACCGAATTGTATATTAGGCCATAAGGCAGTGTACATGATTTTACATATCTTACCTGTGCATTTCTGTGATTCGGCTTTTCAAAAACTGGACTTTTTCACTTAAAATAATTTCTCATTAGTTGCTAAAATCCAGACTCGCTGAATTCTGAATTCTGACCATGAAATAAAACGATGTTTTACAGATGAAGAGCATCTAACGATAATGACAACTAACACATAGAGTAAGGCACTATACGAAACGTTTTAATCGTCTTATACGACTAAAACATTTCGTATAATTTTCTCAAGTCTTCCTAAGTAAAATTTACATTACTGTGCTAAACAAAATCGATCATCTCGCATATATTAAACTTCTGCCACCTTAAGAAAAGAAGAGGATAATTCTGAAACAGCTTGTCACATAAACATATGCAATACATAAAACAGCAACTTTCGCCATACACTGAGAGAGATATTATGGTAATAAATTAGCACCCTTACGTTAAGAGAAATTCTATATGCATTTTTTTCAGAGCCTTTATACACCTCGATGGTGAAGATTTCTTTTTGATAATTTGTCATGAGGCCACTCAAATGCGATTTTGGAGCAGATTAGTGATCTCATCCTTGATGGTGTTCTCATTCTGTGCTTTGTAAATTTTGAAATATACCAATGGTGAGCGTTATTTTCCAGCATCTAATTTAGAGCCTTATACTAGACTGGGTATAACGGCGTTCGCATGGGGTTGAGCATGTTATAGGAGATTTTAGGGGCTATGAATTATTACCTGAAATATGTTGCGTGAATGTCCAAATTTTCTTTGCAATGCTGCATATATCTCATTCCATGGTTTGCCGGATTTTCAAGACATGTAGCAGGTTGATCCTGAGTTATATATAGTCACTCTGAGTGGCCTAACACTCGCCTTCAGCAACCAGTACGAATGAACTATGGACTCAGTTCGAAGCAGCCTGGCAGAAAATAACTCAAAAAAAGACCAAAGGTCTTTGATTCTGTGATGAGATTTTTTAAAATCCCTTTTATTTATTTCTGCTCCCCCCAAGAAAAAATTATTTTTTACCGGTATTACTGGTGTAACTATTTGAATTGAAATTAATTTTTATCTGTGTTATGTACTATTAGTAATATGCCACATAAACTTGATAACATAATGAATACATACATGATGAATAATATTGCAATTTTCATAATGGTAAGCATATAAATGAGTTCTTCCGTGTACATACTTCAAAACGAAAAAACATCGGATTTTGTCTATAATTAGTTCTTTTTTAATTTATCTTTTAATGGATTAAAATCTTCAAACCCTTTTTTAGATTTAGACCCTTTTTTTGCATTAAAGCAAAGCTTTTTAATGCATATCTTTAGGTTTATCATATCCCAGTCAAAACAAAGATTAATCTCGGAGCTAATGTCAGTTAAGTCATAAAGCACTAAGTAAGATGCGTTAGTGATGTCAAATGATTTGAATCTGCACATTCTGCACCAAATCTTGTAAAATTACCTTATTTAAGTGTTGTAATATATTAATGTTGCACACCTCGGCCGAGAATTTTTTCTTTCAATTTGTAAGCTTTTCTTAAAACTTTTTCATTGTTTTACTTCTAAGCTTTAAACACTGAATTTTATATCTGCTTTAATGACTGCTTATCAGATATAGTGAACGGTTAAGCAACTTATTACTACGTTTCTTATTTTGATACAGGTAACAATATTGTTACGGATTTTGTATATATTTAGCTATTCATTTAGAATTGTAATTAAATTTGTTTTATGTTCCCGTGCAACGCAGACGAATTTGAAGAGAAAGCTGCGTTGGAAAAGTAACAATACAAGAGCGCGTGCATTTAATATTTAATAAATAAATATCTCATAATTGCTGTTGCCATCCACAAAAATCGAGGAAAAAGATATATAAATATATTTTACCAGAATGTTCTCGTGAATAATTACAAAGCTTATAAAAGCCGAATTAAAACACCTCAGTTCAGTTACTGTTGTTTTAAGCGAACTGTTTGTTTACTTAATGCTGTTATTGATTGTAGCGAATTCGCTGTGAGATAGAATTAGTTTATCTGTTTTGAATTGAGTTCTCTTTAACGTTTGAGATATTGTGATATTGTACGAATATCTGTGAGGAAATATTTCGGCCTTTTGTTTTATTTCTTCTGAAAAGAATAAATTTTATTAATTTTTTTAACGACTTGTGCATTCAATCCATTACGAACCCGTATGCACGCAACAATGCATTTGTATTAAATATTTTTTCTGTTTCTTTTAGGCACTAGAGATGGTTAAGTACATCCAGCAAGAATTCTTATATATTCTAGAAAATATAGATTGGATGGATAAAGAAACAAAGAAACAAGCCATAGAAAAGGTTTTTTTTTCATTTCCTCTCATCTTTGTAGCATTTAAAACCCTCAGATTCCTAATATAAAACAAATGGCTGATAATGAGCAACCTATAACTTGAAATTCGCCTTTTCCTTAAAAGTGATCGAAAGCATAAGTTTTCTGCGCTTTTTAGAGAAACATATTAATCATTCGAAGTGATCACTGAGTTGTTGGCATTATATCCAAAACAATTATAAGTTACTTTTGGAGAGAGAATCAAACATGTGCTAACAGCTCTCCAAGTATCCCATGCCCGTCATTTGTTCCAAACTAAAATAATCCCATTTCTCAGTTTTAGGTTATTAGAATAACAAATCGTAGTATTTCTCTGCCAGTTAATTGTTTAAATCACTGCACACGTTATAAGTGTTGTAAGGTTCAACTCTAATCTTAAGTTCTCACTCGAAACCCCACGAACACTTGACAAGCGAATAATCGCGTGTGAACATAAGTGTGTGAACAGAATACTTAAGACTTGAGAAGGGTTTAAAACCCTTTATTATTCAATATATTTACAATTAGTTCCGACTTGGAACTTTACAATAAAGCCACCACTCGGGCTTGAACTTAAATATTAATAATTTGAACTAAAATTAACTTAACTAAAGCTCTTAAATAAATATAGCCGAAGCTATCAGAATCTAACTAGTTGGCCCCTAAGTCTTAATTGAATCGGCGAAGCATAGCCAAAGAACCTCTATGTAAAGAAGGAAAGGCTCCATAGACGTAATGTAAACCACTTTGTCTGCAACGCCGCTACAAAGAAAAGGGAACATTCGCCAAGGGATTTGGCGACGGAATCTGTTGGCGAGAATTTCCCCTCTGTGATGTGCCGGTTCTTTCGTACCTAGCCGACATTTTCCCCCTCCGCGACGTGTATAGGAAATTGAGGAACACGGGTTAAGATGAATCGTTCTTTGACTTGTCGCGATAATTTAAACTCGGAAATGATGAAATATTAGGTGAAGTTTCACTTTCACTGGCTGTTGAACTTCCGTTGTCCATATCGCTACTTGAAACCAAAGAACCTATTCTTTGTTTAAACTCTTGCTAAACGTAACGGTCGAACCTGTCCAAACCAACTTCGACATTCAGCTTCGAGCTTTGGCGCTTTTTGGCGACAGATATTTCACGCATGCGCAGTTGTTTCCCTTTTTGTTGGAAGGGTCCCACTTCTGCTTCCGAGAAGTTTTCCTTCTTAACAGTACATATTCTTTGGCATAGCAAGGGCTTAGATATGGCCGGGCGTAGTAACAGCTAAGAGAGATGTGACCAGAAGGCAAACGCGAGCTAATCAGGAAATCAGACTCTCTCTCTCGAAGTCGGTTAAGTCACGACTTAAATAGTACTCATTCTCATTTGCATTCTCTGCTTTTCTGAATTCACATTCTGGCAGGAAATTGTAAGCTGAAATAGAATAAGACAGGAAAGATACAAAACTTAAAATAACTGTTAGAAAACGTATATTAAACCTTACAGTGTATTAAAAGGTAATTCGTAAAGCCTTTAAAAATACTTAAGCATTTCCTTTACTACCTTGCGTGTAAATAAGTGCCAAGCACAATGTATTCTAAACGGGGTAAATTCTAACAAGATATGTCACTATTAAATTATGACTTTGGAACTTAGCATTTCTTTGACAAAGTACTGCAAATTTTCATGATGCTAATGAATCGTTAATTAACAAAGCCTATGAACTGCAAGAATGCATATTTCATAAGCAATATTATACACGGTTAACGGTGTTTTTCATATTACAAAAAAAATTGTTATATAACTGTGCTGTGGAAGCATGTATAAGAGTTACTTTGTTTTCATTAACGTGTAAGGTTTTAGTTAAACTAACGAAGTTTTATTTTAATTTACACTTTTCTATCTGCTCTCATTTTCAACTTCCCGTTGGAAGCAGCGCGCGTTTTAGCTTTATGCTAATTTGAAGTGGAGCCAAGTTCTATTTAAACGAAAGGTAAGTTCTGTTGTGGTTTATGCACTGTCGACGAAGTAGATTTGATTCAATCCAATAAGTTTAAATGGAGTGAAAAATGCGTATAATTTAATATTCTGTACAAGGAAGTCATGTGGTATACACATGAGATTTTTTTATTCTTACATGTTGGTAAATTGCCCATTTTTTGCTTTAAAAATGATTGAATTATGTTATTCTTATCTTCCGGTTAAGGTTTTTATGCCTTTAGTTAATTTGCACGCAATAGTTGTAGAATTATCAACAATTTAAAATTGATTAAATGCGGCTAAGCCTAATTTTTGTTTACCACAGTAATCTTATTTGTTTACATTGGAACTTAATAGAATAGTGAATGCAGTTTCTGACCCTTATGTGTGTTTTTGCCGAATGGGACCGAATTTAAATTTTTTTCTGTGCATCGGAAAAAATTTCCTTGTTGCCTGCCGGTCGAATTGCTTGTTTCTGCGTAGAAACTCTAATTTTACTTCTAAAAACTGTTGTTTTTATTTTTTTAACCGTGTTTTGATTGTTTTAACTGTATGTTTTGTTTATTTTTTTTTCTATATTTTTCAATTTTTAATGAAGATGTTTTCATGTATTTTTGATTTGCCGCTAACTGAGAAAAGAATTAATTGAATGAGAAATATACCTCTAATGAAATTCGAGGAAACAAGTTTAAATGAAATGTAACAAAAAGTGCGTATAATTTAATATTCCGTACAAGGAAGTCATATGGTGTACACATCCGGATTTTTTATTTGAAACACGGGGAATAAATTAAATTTTTTAGGACAATAATATTTATTCATTTCGTAGGCTCTTGCTATGAAGTCGTGTATTGGATATCCTGAAGAACTTCTGAAGAACTCATACATATCTAATTTTTTCGGAAATGTAAGTATCTTACTATTTACTAATAAGATATCCAGGATTATAACTTACAAAACTGAAGGACTTGCTTAAAGTTTTTAAAGCATAAGTTAATTATTTTTGCAGCTGACGCTTAATAACAAAAGTTACTATGAAAACACTAGGAAAGTAAACAAGTGGGACGTTGACCATGATTTCTCTCAGCTTCGGAAACCTAGGATAAAAGGAGAGTATGTAGCATTCGAATTCTAATAGACTCATATTCTGATCTCCTTTCTTAAATTTTATATAGTGTGTTATACTAAGGAATTTTGTAATAGTAAAGAAATTTACAAAATTTAAAGCGATTAATCAAAAATTAGAAAAATAAGGTCTCATAAACTAATTCTGCATTTACTCAGAAATAGTTTATGATAGAAAAACACAATGTAATTTATTCTGCAGGAATGTAAAAGTGAACTTTTATCCTCTTTAATTGTTTCATGCGTTTTTACTTCCCAACCTACATCCATAAAATAATATGCTAGAAAAAGTCTAGATTTCCATTTGCTTCGTTTTATTTAGTTCAGAGTTTTTCCAATGTAATATATTATTCTCTTATTTTACTCTGCAAAAAAAAAAAATTTTTTGTCTATCCGTAACTAACTTTTGCTTATTAAACATTCGTTATATATATCGAAATAGCATAAAAGCAGCCAAATCTATTTTGCCTAGAACTCCAAGAGGATTTTGAAATTCTTTAGTGACTTATGTTTTATTAAGTGTGAGAACAAAGAAAATCATGTTTAAAAGTTTGCATTACGTACTCCTGAGAGAAATATAAAAAGAGATGACGCGGGATTAAGGAGATGAAAAGAAAATAGCTTTGCTCAAACAAAATGATAGGAGCGGATTTAATGTGAAACATGCGCTACTGTGCTCCGAATGTGGCTGAATACATCTTTTCCAAGCTTTTCGATTTACATTTATCATATAGTTTTCAAGTGGAAACAAAGACCACACTCGTCGTAATTTGCACTATCAACTCATTTAAGGAACATACAAACAAAACCTTTACATCTCTTCTATAGTAATTCTACATGCGCTGCATTCTATTAAGATCTGATATTCGAGTTGGCTTGCCTATTAGTTGAATATCTTTTCCATGAAGGTACTAAACTAGACTAAACGCGCCTTAGGAGAACGGTCGTTTTTATCAATTAAAACAAAGGAATCGCTAAACGCCGCAGCGAATAACTATATTCAAGTATCGAGACATCCGTGTGCATCTGAGCTGGAACAAATCACTTCTATGACGAATTGGGAAACATTATAGAGTCTTGTGACCGCTTAACTTGTTTTCTGACAAAACCATGACATTGCCTCCTATGTAAATATACCATTTAACAACGTTTGCTTGATTCTATCATGTTTCTTGTACTCTCCAGATCATAATACGTCGTAAATTACACTATAGAAAGCACTTGAGTTTATCTGTGAAAGTACTGAGTGCTGTTAAATACATTAAGCACATATGCAGTTTTATTTTATAAATGATCCAACTGGCCTTTTGCATTTAGAATATGCAGTTGCTTATTTGAATGCTTGTTTGTTTAAATAAGAAAAACGTGGAGGTAAATTGAACGTATTTAAATTTCAGGATGGTGGTTTATTGACACGTTATAGATTCCTTGAAGAGATCACTAAATTTGTCAAAAAAAAATTGAAAAATCAATAATGCCCTCACTGGAATTCGAAATCCGAATTTTCCGGATGCTAGCCGAAGGTATATCTAATTACACTCAAAGGCACATTATAAAAACGAACAAACTACATCGGCTATCATTAATTAAGGAAAAATCCCCAAAATGACGATTACTCAAAAAGTTATATGTAGAATTTAATGAATCTGAACCGCAGTATACAACGAATGGTAAGGCATAAAATAACAGGAAAAGAAATTACCAGACAATTATGATGTTACTGAAATTAGCATATGAATAAAATGAACAAATCGGATGTCTCAGTTTGGTAGAGAAAAATTACCTTGAATATGAAGTATGATCTCCTCTAGAAGCAATACAACACTGCAGCAATGTACGGTGCTAACAATTATGCAGTCTATCAGTTGCGTAGGTAGTAAGAGCCATTGCTCTTGCAAAACAGTTGCAAGCGGGGCAACAGTCTGAATAAGAGGACTCAGACCATACGCCTTCCTAAAGCATCTCACAGATATCGATAGAGTTCAGATCCGGTGATGGAGCTGGTCACTCCATGCCCTGAATGTTTGGGGCTGAAAATAGTCATCCATGATCCGAGCTCTGCGCGGTCTAGCGTTGTCTCTCTGTAGCAGGAAAATATCACATATTACCCCGGCATAACGGCACACATAAGCATCGGTGTCATCTCTATAGGCCTGAGCGTTCATGGTTCCACGTGGAAAGGCATGGAGGTCTGCGTGTCCACCCAAAGAGATACCACCCCAAACACAGATACTGCCTCCTCCATATGCATCTCTTTCAGAAATTTTTCACGGATGATAATGGGTTCCATGTTCTCTCCAAATCAAATAATGCCTATTATCGCTCTGAAGGCTAACGTGGATTCCCGTGAAGAGAACAGTCTCCCAATGATTAGCTGTTCAGTGGACATGTTGAGGTGCCCACCTCAAACATTTCCATCAATAATGTGACGTGAGCGTCATGCAAATAACTGGTTGCCTCGCTAAACATTCTT
>KK114867.1:386263-401812 GCA_000611955.2 Stegodyphus mimosarum | reverse complement strand
TAAGTTTAATCATTACCTTTAAAACAATTTAAATCACAACTGAAATAAGTAATACATAACAATGCCAATCTCGTTTGCGGTAAGTATTTTTGACAATTTATTTAATTACATTTATGGTTTTTTCAGGACTGAGTGTTCTGTGCATATTCTTGACAAACATCTTTGTGAAAACTCTTTAAAGTCCTTAAGTCCTGATCTGGAACAGGGAGCTGAATGCAGCTATGTTCTGGTTGTAGATACTGTGATTTACGTGGTAGAATAACTGCACTTGGAAGGGATTTAAAATCCTCTTTTATTAAATCAATATTATTTACAACCGCTTCCCAACTCGGGAGGGATACAGAAAGTAAAGACTACACTTGGGTCTAAATGAACAATCAGATAAATTTAGACTAAAACTAAATAGAAATTTAATTAATCTTTGCTCACAGAGCTATACGCGGAGATGGCCTCTAACTAAATGGTGCGTAGCAAGAATTACTAATACTAGCGCACTTGAATTTATTTCAATAAGCAATCACGTAGCAGGCACTATGGCTTAGAATTTAACTGCTAGCTGGTCAGGCGAACGTCGAATAGAATGACCGTGATCTGAGACTAAAAGCTCTCTCACACTGAGAGGGTTCTACCTCTGGTTTAAATATAACTTGGCTCTACTTCAAATTAGCATAAGCTGAAAACGCGCGCTTCTTCTGACGGGAAGTTGAAACATGAGAAGAGATAGAAAGATTTAAATTAAAATGAAACTTTGTTAGTTTAACTAAAACCTTACAGTTTAAGAAATTTATTTATTGATATAAATGGTCCACTGTACATGAACAACATTTCGCTGACTAGCTGATCTGTAGGTGAGGCGTGACACGTGATAATGGGTGCGTATTACATGGTACGCAGAAGCCCATTAAAAACATTAAGCATAGCAACAGTAGAGACAAAGAATACGTAGGGAATATGCACGTAAATGTTCATTGGTCGAGAGGCGATTTTTGGCTGTAAATATTAAATTTCTGGAAATGGTTAGTTAGTTAGTAGCTTTTTATATAACAAATTATGTAAATATTTTATATAAAAGGAATTATCATCACACTTCCGATGTCGAAAATAAAAGAAAGCGTAAGAAGAAAATGCAGAAAGAAATAAATAAACAAAAAAAAAAGAATGCTCTGTTTAAATATGTTGTTAATACAAAAACAGAATAATATTGATACGGAAGTTCCGTTTGAAGGAAAGATTATAGAAAAAAAAGTTGGTGAATATTCTGGAAACCAGGAAGCATACGCAGAAATAACACAAAGCAATGAAATCGAAGTACTAGAAATGAAAAACGTAGAAGGCATACCAGATATTGTGGGGAGAAAAATCGAAATGCAAGTGATAAAGAAGAAATTCAAAATGTAGAATATATACGTAACACCATTAATAATACTTTAGCTTTGGAAAATTTGGACATTTGTGGCCTTTAAATTTAACAACAGACATGCAACATTATTTGCTTAAAAATAAACTACCATCCAATATTTCATTTATACATACCGCTAAAAGAATAATAATAATAACAGAAAATAATAACAGAAGGTGGGAGAGCTTGTAAGTGTTTAGTTTAAACTAACAAAGTTTTATTTTTAATTTTCCTTTCTTGTGATTTCTTATTTCAACTTCCCGTTAGAATGAGTGTGCGTTGCAGCTTTATGCTAATTTGAAGTGGAGCCAAGTTTGTATTTAAGCGATAGGTAGGAACTTCTCAGAGTGAGAGAGCTTTTAGTCTCAGATCACTGCTCCTCTGTTCGACGTTCGCCTTACTAGTTAGTATTTAAATTCTAAGCCTTAGCGCTGTTACTCTATTATTTATTGAAGTAAATCTAAGTGCGTTAGTATTAGTTAAATCTTGCTACGCACCATTTAGCATAGAGGCCAACCTCGCGTTTATAGCTCTGTGAGCAACGACTACTTAAATTTCTACTTAACTTTAGTTTAAATTATTTGATTGTTCAGTTTAGACCCAAGTGCGGTCGTTATTTTCTGTATCCCTCCCGAGTTGGGAAGTGGCTGTAAATATAGTGCTTTAATAAAAAAGGATTTTAAATCCTTCTTAAGTGTAGTTCTTCTACCACTTAACCACAGTTTTCTACCACAGAACATAGCTGCATTCAGCTCCCTGTTGGAGATCAGGACTTAGTTTACTTCACGAATATGTTCGCCAAGTGTCTGCACCGAACACACAGTCCTGACACTGGCGCCCAAAGAAGAAAAATGAGAGGATGGACTGAAAGACAAGAAGAAGAACCTGAGATACCTGCGTACCTGTCCAGAATCCTGAGATAGCACCTCCTGGCCTAGAAGGATTTGGCTACATTGTACAAACTATGCGGCCAGCCATGAAGCCAGCGGCAAGTTTTGACGCAAGTCAAATTTGCTGGAAAAATTGAACGCACATTTTATGTTATATCCAGTCCACGAATTTCAGAAAGTCACTCTTGCCACCAGCGTTTTGAAGGGCCAAGCGCTAAATTGGTTCAAGTGTATTGGAAAGAATCTTTTGGGAGAACCGGGAAGCCCCACATACATTTACGAAAATTTTAAAAATTCTTTGGTGAAAGCATTTCCTGTCGTACGAGATCGACCCAGACTGGAGGCGGAATTTTTTAGTCGATACCAAGAAAAGATAGAAGGTTTGTCAAATTTTATCTTGAGAAAAATCCAAGTTTTCAAGCTTTTGTACGGAAGTCGCCCGGATCCAGAAATCATTCAAATTATACTTCCTAGGCTACTGCCCCAAGTTCAAGATTTTATCGAGCTCAGAAACCCAACGACTTTGGATAAATTATTCGAGCTCGCCGTACAATTTGAAAGTCGAAGAACGGCAGACAATGAACGACGTCGCCAATTTGAGCGAAGAAGTCAAGGGAACACGCCAAGACCGCAGCAAAAGCAACAACAGAATTGCAGGAACAGGATGAAGCAATGGCCGAAGAAAGATGTATCTCCTAAGTCGACCGGCGAACGACGAGATTTTAATCGAAAAACGGGCAAAGATGCAAAAAGTGGCCAGAATAAGAAGAAGGATTTAAACTAAGATGGATTTCTTCAAGGAAGGTGAAAAAGTTCGAAGTCTCGCAAAATCCTCCCAAAATTAGTTTAAACACCATAGTCGTTAAAATTTAAGTTTACCGAAGATTAAGTCTTAATTAACAACATACCGGCGACGGCTCTTTCGGATACGGGAGCACAAAGTAGCTTTATCTCGGAAAAAGTTTTCAAGAAACACTTTCGCCGTTATAGAATTTTTTGCGCAAGAGACACGAATGTTATAGCGGCCCAAGGAGAGAAGTGTAGATGCCTAGGAAAAGTTTCACTTTTTGTGCGTATCAACGACGAGCAGGTAAATTTTTTTTTATATTGTGCGAAACCTGAAAACGTGTATTATTCTGGGCGCGGATTTTTTTAGATTGGCAGAAGCGAAGATAGATTTTGAGGGAGGCAATTTGACGTTATCAATGCAGCCAGTGGACAAAAGGAATGATAAGCCTCCATCTGGAACTGCAGCACTTACCGGCAGAAGAGAAAGAAAAGCTGCAGGCACTGGTCGTGACTTTTCAAATTTATTTAGCGATGTACCGGGTTTCACGCAGGTCACAAATCATGAAATCCAAACAGGGGACGCCCAACCAGTAAGACAAAAGCCATACCGTTACGATAAGGTGAAAGAAGAAATTATTGAATATCATATTAAGGCAGTGGCGTGAGGTCCATATGTGCAGGGTGTGCACTGCACACCCTGGCAAAATTATGAGAGACAATAATTTTCTGCACCTATGTCTACCTATTTTTATATTGTTACGTGCGTACGGGTTCGTTATATATTGAATGCACAAGTCGTTAAAAAGTTAACAAAAATTTTATTCTTTCCACAAGAAATAAATTAAAATGCTGAAATACTTCTTCTCAAATCTTCGCACAATAACACAATATCTCAAACGTTTAGCAAAAACTCAGTCCAAAACAGATAAAATAGTTCTATCTCACAGCGAAATCGCTACAATCAATACAGCATTAAGTAAACAAACAGCAGTTCGCTTTTTTACAGCTACAAGTATAACAGCAACAACAGCAACAACAACAACTAACTGAGATGAGGTGTTTCATCTCGGCTTTTATAAGCTTTTTAATTATCAGTAGAACAATCACGATTTTTCTAGATTTTTCTGGATGGCAACAGTAACTACGAGATATTTATTTATTAAGCATTAAATGCACGCGTTCTTTTATTTTTATTGTTATTTATTTTTTTTTTGACGTAGCTTTCTCTTCAAAAATCGTCTGCGTTGCTAAGGCAACATGAAGCAAATCTAATTACAATTCTAAATAAATAGCCAAATAAATGTGAAATTCGTAACATTGCCCCCTTCCCAAGGACTGCACGTCCCGGGCAGTACAATCCCTGGACAGGAAGCCAAACTTACAACTAAAGCATCAGTGCTATAATAAACATTACTTTATAATAACAAAATAAACAATAATTAAAATAAGTGACTTTCAGCAAATTAAATTCTATCCAACGCGAAATACAATTCAAATACTAAGTACAAATACTATCAAATACAAATGCTATTAAACACAAATACTTATCAAATACTACTACTTAACAAATACAAATCAAATACTAAATACAAATAGGACCATGGTCTTATACTATGTACATTACTATTTACAATTATATACACTACGTACTATGGCCATAGTAATGAACTAACCTGTCGTAATGAACGACTTTAGGTTTAGAGTTCGATGACTTACGGATCCGAACCACGACGTCGTTCAGCCTGTTTAGGACTGTGTAAGGACCATCCCAAGGTGATTGTAGTTTCGGAGAAAGTCCTTTTCGACGAGTCGGATTCCATAACCACACCTTGTCTCCTTCGTTGAAACGATGTCCAGTAGCTCTCGTGTCGTAGCGGGTCTTCATCTTCTCCGTCGCCAAGTTGACTCGCTCTCGTGCAAAGTTGTGCATCACTTCAAACCGGGCCTGGAGGTCTTGAATGTATTCCTCAGGCGATGAAGGCGCATCCGGAGGGCGACCAAACAAAAGATCACATGGCAGACGAAGGTCACGACCGAAGAGCATCTGAGATGGGGAATAGCCGGTAGTCTCGTGGACAGCACTGCGGTAAGCCAGTAAAAATAGTGGCAACTTCTTGTCCCAGTCCTGTTGGTTTCTGGAAACCACTAATGAGAGGTTATTGAGGATGGTTCGATTAAACCTCTCTACCATACCGTCCGACTGGGGATGTAAAGGCGTCGTTTGGGTTTTGTCAATGCCGAGTAGCTTGCAGAGTTCCTTGACTACAGCCGAGGTAAAATTCCTTCCCTGATCGGAATGTAACTGAAGAGGCACTCCGAATCTGGAAATCCAGTGCTGTATCATCATCTCTGCTACTGTGACAGCCTCTTGATCAGGAATAGGATACGCTTCAGGCCACTTGGTGAAGTAATCAATGGCAACGAGGATGTATTTGTTGCCATCAGCAGTTCGTGGCAGAGGTCCTAAGATGTCAAAGGCGATACGTTCAAAAGGTGCTCCTACATTGTAACGTTGCAGCTTCCCCCGGCTGCGTTTCTTCGGTCCTTTCCGACTTGCACAGGCATCGCAAGTTCGGCACCACTTTTGCACGTCATCCTTTGCATTATTCCAGTAGAAACGCTCCCGAACTCTCTGCAAGGTCTTCATTATTCCGAAGTGACCTCCTGCAGGGCTGCTATGTAGTTCTTTAAGGACGTCCGGGATTCGGGATCTTGGGAGTACCAGCTGCCATCGGAATGTTTTTCCATCATCCGATTCGAATTTTCGGTACAAGACGCCGTTTCGAATATGGAGTGAGTCCCAGAGAGCCCAATATTGTTTTGTCGTGGGACTATAGCTCGAAATATCCTGCCAGGTAGGTTTTCTGTTTGAGGTCTCCATTAACTCAATTATGGGTTTAATATCACGGTCTTCCATCTGGTCTTTCCTGATTTCCTTGTCACTCCATGGGTCTGGATCAGCCGATGTTGATGCTGTAATTTGCCGTGCAACTGGATTAACCAGTTGGTATTTAGCTTCGACCCTGGAACAATATCGGCAGTTTTCCGGGCAAGGTCTTCTAGACAAGGCGTCAGCGTTTCCGTGCGACTGTCCTTTGCGATGACGGATGATGATGTCATATTCCTGGAGTCTCTGTATCCACCTAGCTATCTGACCCTCAGGATTCTTGAAATTTAAAAGCCAGGCCAATGATGCATGATCTGTGCGGAGCAGGAATTTTCTGCCGTATAAATAATGATGGAAATGTTCTACGGCTTTGACTATGGCGAGCAACTCTTTCCTGGTGACACAGTAATTCCTCTCCGGTTTAGATAGGCACTTGCTCCAGTAAGCTACTACACGTTCTTGGCCCTCTATTTCTTGGGACAAAACAGCGCCGACACTTTCATTACTCGCATCCGTGTCGAGAATAAATGGTCTGTCGAGCTGAGGATACGTCAGGATTGGAGCAGATGTTAAGGCTTCCTTCAGGTTCTTAAATGCATTCTCACATTCTTTTGTCCACACGAACTTTTGCTTGCTCTCTGTCAGCTTGTGAAGGGGTCTTGCGATGGAAGAAAAATCCTTCACGAATCTCCTATAGTAGGTGCAAAGTCCTAGAAAGCTTCTCAGCTGGTGGACATTTTCGGGACGTCTCCAGTCTTTAACTGCTGACACTTTTTCAGAATCCGTGCGCACACCTTCAGCAGAGATGACATGTCCGAGATAAGTGACTTCCTGTCTGAATAATTTGCATTTAGCGGGACTCAACTTCAGATTGGCTTCTTTCAGTTTCTGAAGCACCTTTCTAAGATTTTCCAAATGTTCTTCGAAACTATTCCCGACGATGATGATGTCATCCAGGTATATCAGACAGGCTTCGTATGAAAGACCTTTTAAAACAGTCTCCATTAGACGTTCGAATGTAGCCGGCGCATTACATAGCCCAAACGGCATCACCTTGAACTGCCAAAGTCCTTGTCCTGTAGTAAATGCCGTCTTTTCTCGGTCATCAGGATGTATTTCTACCTGCCAATATCCACTCTTTAAATCAAGTGTCGAGAACCACTTGCTTCCAGAAAGAGTATCCAGAATGTCGTCAATTCTAGGAAGAGGGTAACTGTCTTTCTTCGTAACCTCGTTCAACCGGCGATAGTCAACGCAAAATCTGGTTGATCCGTCTTTCTTCCTCACCAGGACGATGGGAGATGCCCAGGGACTTGCTGAAGGCTCGATGACATTGCTTTCTTGCATGTCCTTTAAAAGTGCTCGTACCTCTTCCTGTTTCGCAATCGGCAGACGTCTTGGATGTTGCTTGATTGGTGGATGATCACCAGTATCGATTCTATGTTGAGTCAAACTGGTTCGACCAACGTCAGAAGACGAACGGGAGAAAACATCTTGAAGATCTTTAATAACACGCTCGGCAGCATTCTTTTCTTCATCGTTTAATTGCGCATTCTGCAGTAACTCCGATATAATGTTGTCGGAAGACACGGGTTTTGAGATGTTACTTTTTCTTTCAACGCTGGTTACTGGGGTACATTCTGCAACCACTTCACCTTTCTTAATAACCCTCGCCTTATCAGTTACATTGGCAACTCTCACCGGGATAACGGTCCCTGATAGGTCGACGAGTGCTGAGGCTATTAATACTCCTTTAGGGCTATTACAATTCTTGGGATATTCCATGACGCCGTAGCGGAAATTTCTATTTTCGGCTATGGATCCAGGAAGTAAAATTTCTGTTCTTGCCGGTATTGTGATATCGTCTTGAGCTATTATTTTGTGGATAGATTTCACTCCTTCATCATTAATTTCGAATAAAGTTATGTCTTCAGAGGCAGAATGCAGTTCGTTATTTTTAAAGTCCAAGGAAAAATTGTGTTTCCTTAAAAAGTCCAATCCGAGTATGCAAGGGTCTGTAATTTCTGCTACATAGGCCGTGTGATGGTAAGTGGCACTTCCAAACGTGATGTTAACGTTTAATTTCCCCTCTATATCGATCTTCTCCCCGGACACAGTCTGGAGGGTAACGCAGGGCGGCGTCCAGATAAGTTTACCTTCGAGTTGTTGAGCCAAATCTTTTCGAATGATGGTAACATTGGCTCCCGTGTCGATCGTCATGTTACAAGGAATTCCATTGATTTGTCCCATGATGAAAATTCCGTTATTGCCGCCACTCACTGCAGAAATCTGAAGCGCTTTAAACTGGGGCTTTTCATTATCTGGCAACCTCCGCCCCGCGAGATGGCCACGAATTAGTTTCCCTCCTTCTTGAGAGGCGCGGTCTTAACATCCGTGCCCTGGGGTGTTCTGCAGTTTCTTCGAATGTGCCCTTCAGCACCGCAGTTCCAGCACTTTACGAACGGTTTCTTGTCACCAGTATTCCGTGTCAAAGCATTCACCTTTCTGGTTAAATCGTCTAGGCGAGCAGTCATTGGATCCACTGGTTCTTGTATGTGAGCAGCTCTGATTGGGTGGCGGTCTCTACGAGTGGCTTGCTGTGCTGCCTCGAATTTCATGGCATACACCAGAGCACTTTTTAAGTCCTTCACATCAGCCATTCGCAGTGCTTTCTGTATTTCAGGATCCCGGATGCCGTCGATGAAGTATTGCAGGGACAGGATTTCTCTTGTTTCTGTCGGGCACTCCGAAAAGGCGAGGTGGGACAGCCTTTCAACATCCGTGGCGAGCTCCTGGAGTGTTTCCGTAGGCTTCTGTTGACGGGATTTTAACTGCAGCCTGCTGTAATCTTTTAAACACTTCTCTCCAAAACGCAGCTCTAAAGCACCGGACAGAGCTTCGAAATCTAGCCTTTTGTTTTCGGGAAGAGTTTGAAGGATGTCCGCTGCGTCTGCTCTCAGAGAAGCCGCAAGGTGACAGGCCTTAGCTTGGGAATCCCATCCATTAGCTTCCGCAACTATAGAAAATTGTGTCTTATACACTTGCCAGGAGGTCTTCCCATCATATGTCGATAGCTTCAGAGAGGGATGCGCAGACATGGCTAGAAATTTAACAGTATCCGAATTGCTTCCTGCCGTCGCTACGAATTTCTTTAAAGTATCAACTTCTTTCGCAACCACAGAAACCTTGTCATCAATTTGTTGTTCGATTTGGTGTTGGACGGCAGAGACTCTTCCTTCGATTCGTTGCTCCACCGCAGAAACTCTTCCTTCTATTTGTTCAACTTTATTTTCAACAGCGTCAATTCTGCCTTCCATGGCCTCGAATTTATTTTCTATTACGCTGGTAATTTCTCTTTCCATTTCCTCTTGACTTTCTTCAATCTTTTCTTGAACAGCCTTCATTTCATTATTAACAGATTCCTGAACTGCCTTCATTTCTTCCTTAACAGATTTCTCCATCTTTTCTTGAACAGAATTCATTTCATCTTTAACAGATTCTTGAACAGCTTTCATCTCCTCTTTCACGGAATCTTGGCCAGCTTTAATTTCTTCTTTAAATGCACCAAAGGCTGCCATGAATTGTCTTAATTGTTCTTCCATTGCTCTAGTTAATGGCATTCAAAAACTCCACTCCTGACACCAAAAATTGTTACGTACGTACGGGTTCGTTATATATTGAATGCACAAGTCGTTAAAAAGTTAACAAAAATTTTATTCTTTCCACAAGAAATAAATTAAAATGCTGAAATATTTCTTCTCAAATCTTCGCACAATAACACAATATCTCAAACGTTTAGCAAAAACTCAGTTCAAAACAGATAAAATAGTTCTATCTCACAGCGAAATCGCTACAATCAATACAGCATTAAGTAAAAAAACAGCAGTTCGCTTTTTTACAGCTACAAGTATAACAGCAACAACAGCAACTAACTGAGATGAGGTGTTTCACCTCGGCTTTTATAAGCTTTTTAATTATCAGTAGAACAATCACGATTTTTCTGGATGGCAACAGTAATTACGAGATATTTATTTATTAAGCATTAAATGCACGCGCTCTCTTATTTTCATTGTTATTTTTTTTCGACGTAGCTTTCTCTTCAAAAATCGTCTGCGTTGCTAAGGCAACATGAAGCAAATCTAATTACAATTCTAAATAAATAGCCAAATAAATGTAAAATTCGTAACAATATGGTATATAATAAATAATATTTATAATATATTCGAATATTATGTTGATTTGCTTGCTTGTATTCCCGCATGCGTGCGGTACTAGATGCTGCACCACGTAGAGCGTTGAAAAGCAAACGAACATAGGAAGTTTTGATGTGCACGCACTGCGCACTAATAGAAAATCACGCTTTATATGTATGGGCTACTGGAGAAGCATAGCATACTATACCACTGAGGCAAGTGCAGCTATTTTTCCTGCACTTGGTGTTTTGTGTTAGTTGAGAAATATTAGCGGCAGCCTGTCTCCGACAGAGGAGAATGTTGACGAATAGCGCAAGCGCACTAGAAGCAGGGCTGAACTATCGTCTGTGAGGAACTGTTTTCTATACTTTTTTTTATTTCCTTTTGGATTTATTGCAGTTTGAATAGAACATGTAGCTTCTTAATATGATATACATATTTTTGCATGCTGAGTTGCGATTCAGATGTGAGGCTGTAAGAAAGGAACCTAGCGCCAGAGTGTCGCTAGGAAATAAATATATTGAAAATAATGTAGAGTGCGTTGTTTCTAATTTATGTGTGGTATTATTTTACTGTGATTATAGCTATCGACGAGAAATAGATTCAATACACTTGGTATTCAGAATCATCCGAATGTACGGTTTATTAAGCGTTGTGTTAGAGCGGGGACTTACGTGCTAAAGCGCTTTTGGTTTTTTAACTGATTAACTGCCCATACGATTTTGCAGACGGTTTATGTTTAAATTTATATATTGTAAGATTTTGTTTTTATGGAAATATAAAATAAGTATTTCGTCAATATAAAGGGAAATGTTTTAGTGTGGTATAGTAATTTCGGTGATGTATTATATTCATAGAAATAATTCGCTGAAAAACAAGTTTGTTTTGTTAGACGAAAAAGAAACGAATTTTAACAGAACAGTCCAAATTTTACCATTCATTGTGTCTTACAGACAGTATATAAGTTATATCTGTAACACCATATCCATGGTTTTGCTTTAAAAAATTGTCAAGATGTTTTTCGCAGAATATATGATTTCCAAATGTTAAAAACAATTAATAAATATAATTTAATCCACTGACCGAACAAGAAACAGTTCGTTCTATTGTGCTAGCGTGCAGTGAAATCCTCCGCACGTGGAATAGACTTTCAGTTTGTCGTCACCAATGAGCATCCTGATGACTCATCCAGATGTCATCAGGCTGACAATGAGGCACCGCAACGGCGGCCGCCGTGTGGTGCCGCCAATACGACACCATGCAACACAAGACATGATTTTTGCTTCAGTGCTAGTAGAATTCTCATAAGTTTAGCTGTTTTTATAGTTATACCTCGACTACTCGTAGGTAAATATTTTATTTATTGTATTCTTTAAATTTATATTCATAATATATAAACCATTTCAGAATGGAGAACTCAGATGTCTCAATAATTAAAGATTTATTGGAAAATACATTTTCGAGACGAGACGTTACTACAAAAAACGAAATAGTTAAATTAAGTAGACCGATGCCGGATATTATTCTATCGCAAAACGTTAAGATTAAAGGACAACAGTGTGTCCGACATTTTCAAAAATCTATGTATGAAAAATTATATGGTTAACCGGTTGTAGGGAATTGAATAAGTTGTACTGTTGGCCATGTTTACTTTTTGTTGTAATTGAAAAGGATAAGAATATTTGGACAAAACAAGGCTACAGTGATTTAAATCATGTCAACGAAGCTGCAAAGAAACATGAAAAAACACAGTCTCATATAAATGCCGTAATACTATTAAAAACATTTGGTAACGCCAGGACAGATTTAATGTTAGATCAACAAAAGGCTTCATTGATTGTTCAACACAATGAAAAAGTAACAAGAAATAGAAATATTCTGAAGAGATTAATAGATGTAGCCCTACGCGAAGTAAATAAATTGGCGCATTTAATTTGTACAATTCCATTTTCAACTGCTTCGGTGGATAGATCATTTTCAGCATTGAAAAGAGTAAAAAATTATGCACGCAATACAATGAGCCAGGATAGATTAAGCAATTTATCTCTAATAACAATAGAAAAAGAAATGTTACACTTATTACAGTCAAAACCAGAGTTTTATGATCATGTAATTGATGATTTTGTTAGTAATATGGATAACGTATGGATTTTGTGTACATATGAATAATAAAAAGTTAAAGAAGTGTTTAATGTACATTTTTACGGTTTTATTATTATTATTATTATTATTATTGTTTTCTGCACACCCTGCATGAAAACCTACCGCACGCCACTGTATTAAGGAAATGTTGAAAAATAAAATAATTACCCCGATTTTTAGCAGTTATGCTAGCCCAGTAGTTTTATGCAAGAAAAATTATGATTATCCGATTACGCACCCGAAGCGGTGGCGTTTTGCAATACATTATCACAAGCTCAATACCGCCACAAAATATCTTTTGCGCATAATCGAAGAGATAATCCGAAATATTACCTCTACAAAGTACATGTTCACATTAGATCTTACGAGTGGCTATTTTCAGATTGGGGTAAAACCCGAAGACGTCCCTAAGACCGCCTTCATAACGAAGTCTGGCACGTACGCATTTCTTAGGATGCCTTTTGGTTTATCCGGCACGCCGGCAACTTTCCAACGATGTATGGACATTGTCTTAAAACCGGTCCTTGGTAAGAGTACGTTCATTTATTTGGACGATATTATAATTGCAAGTAATAGTTTGAAACAACACCTATAAGATTTAAGAAAAGTGTTTTTATTGTTAAACGATGCTGGTTTGAAAATAAATGTATCCAAATGTATACTTGCCGCAAAAGAGTTACGTTATTTAGGGTTTAAAATTTCTCAGAATGGCCTTGAAACGGATCAGTCCAAGATTGTAGCTATCAAAAATTATCCTGATCCTAAAACAGCGAAGAAGTTATCGTTCCTTGGTACGTGTTCATACTATCGGTCCTTCATTAAAGACTTTGTCAAAATAACTGAGCCTCTGCTGAAAACTAGGTTTTCATGGTCAGCAGAAGCCAACTTGGCATTTCAAAAACTGAAAGACGCCTTGACTCAAGCCCCCGTCTTAAAATTCCCGGAGGGGGATAAAGGACTAGAAATTTCAGCGGACGCTTCCCATTTTGCGATTGGGGCAGTGCTTCTCAAAATGGGCAACCCGTGGCCTTTTTCAGTCGAACGTTAAATGAAACCCAAGAGAAACTATTCGGCCACGGAAAGGAAAACTCTCGCAGTGTTATCAGCAGTGCATAAATTTCGTGTTTTCTTTAGTTCTCCAGTAACTATATACATCGACCACGTTGTGGTTACCAGACTCTACTCTGGGAAAAATTTATCACCCAGATTAATAAGGTGGGCACTTAAATTACAAGCATATAATCTAGTAATTAACCACACGCCGGGAAAGGAAAATGTTGTGGCAGATGCTTTAAGCAGAATTAATTTTATGAAAAAGGAAATACGGTTAGAGCCATGCTCACATCCAAAGTATTAGATTCTCGTGAAACAGTAATAGCTGAACTCGGAAAAGATCCGGAGTTCAAAAATAAATACAATTATTTGACCGACCCTGAGAATTTCACTCATCCGGATATTGTGCCGATACGAAACAGGGCCGCAAATTACGAAATAATTTATGGACTTTTATTTCATACGAAAACCACGAGTTCAGACCGGTTATACCAGCTAGCATTAGATTGAATGTTACTGGAGGAGTTGCACGATTCGGCCATTTGGGCATACGAAAAAAACTGTCCAAAGAGTTCGCGAGGCAGTTTCCTTTCCAGAACTGCAAAAGTTTACTAGGGCGTATGTCCATTCGTGCCCAACATTCCAATTTAATAATTATATTAATTTTCGACTGGCCGGGTTCCTAAATAGTGTTAAATCAGAATTCCCAAATCAAATAATAGGCTCAGATTTACTGGGACCTTATCCTAGAAGTAACAAAAGCCGATATCTTTTAGTTATAGCGGACCATTTTAGCAAATCGTTAGAGTTGATTCCATTAAAACGCACGTCTGCAAAAATTGTAGTAGATTCAATTTTAAATAAGTATATTTTAAAATACGTGGCGCCCCTAAAAGTTATTTCCGACAATGGTCTCTAATTTGTTAGTAATATTTTTGAGGAAATGTGTGCAAAACTGAGCATACGTCACCTAAAGATGGTCCTGTATCGTCCGCAGTGTGGAAACGTTCAATATTCAAAATTTGATGGCTCTAGATGTTTTATCACAATGCGAGAAACATATACGCAAATTCTCCACTATTTAATTTCTTTAATACAGGGCTCTAATATTTGGTGGCAACAACTTGAAAAGTGCCTGGCCCCAGCCACCACCCCAAGCTCTTATTGGACACTACTTGTGATGTCATAGAGTGACGAAATGAATTCCCCGTGGCATTTTTGCGCGCGAAAAGCTTGCTTTAATTGCAAATACTCTGTTACATTCCACAAATTCACATTTATACAAAATATAACCAAGACCAAAAAAGTATAAGTTCACCTAACTTACACGAAACCGATAATAAAAATCTCTTCAACCTGACGACATAAACGGCAACCAATAACAGGGGTGGCGGCTGGGGCCAGGCGCTTGTGGCAAACTGCCCCTTTGGACTAACAATGAAGAAAACTCGGTATTATCTTATCATATATGGTTGCAATGACATGGATCATCATATGCAGGTTTTTTATGTTTCGCAATTGTATGAAACATCTAAGGTTTGACTTGAAGACAATTAGGGCTCAGCTTTAGAGAATGATAAGTTTGTACTTTTTTCAGGTATCTGGAATAAATTTATACAGAACTGTGCTATTTCCTATACGCTAGAAGAGAATGTAGTTGCAGATGAGTAATTATTTACATACAAAGCCAATATATAGTATATGCCTCATAGCCAGATAAATCCAGTACCAAATTTTGGATGCTGGTCGATGTAGATTCGAAGTTTACGAGCAATGCTTTTCCATATCTTGGAAAAGATACATAAACAGCTGAAAGTCTTTCTGAAAATGTAGTTAAGCATCTTCTAACCCTCATCTGAATTCAGGCACAAATTTGAAGAGGAACATTTATTTTTGCTCACTATCATTTACTAAGACTTAAATTGAAGAACACAAGTTTTGAGCATGCAGTAAGACCACGTCAATAAAAATTCCACATTAAGTAAGGAAGTCAAAAACCCAGCTATATCAAGGTAAAAGGAATAAAAATGTCCAAGTGTAAATTTACTCACAAAATAAGAAGAAAGTTCTAAAAACAGCACAATTTTACTACAAAACCAAAATTGTTGCCGATATCGTTGACCAAATGATGCATAATCATTCGAGCTGCTTCACCTAGATGGCCTATGCATGTTTTCTGTAATATGCTGTATTCAG
>KK114867.1:335617-386231 GCA_000611955.2 Stegodyphus mimosarum | reverse complement strand
GCTTACGTTGTCCTCAAACAATTGAGTGGTAAAAATATAACACATAGCTTCCTATTTCAATCACCAGAGGAGTTGAAGGACCTTTAAGTGAACAGAAAAAAAGGCAAAATTGTCCCAGGAAATTTCCCTCTAGCAATACTCCCTCGAAGAAAAGATATCAGTGCTAGATTGGACTTTGTAACAAAACAAATGTGTGTAGAAAATGCACTTCCTGCATTGAAAAAGTTTTGTGAAAAAATTGAAAAAGCTATAGACCGTGTTTGTTTTATTAAGGGGAAGTGGACATTTATTAAAAAAACATTTTTTAAAAAAATAATATTTTGTTCTTCAACAAAGTCATAAAGTGTAGTTAAAGTATTATAAAGCATTAGCATTTCGATATATACATTTAATTCACTTAGCAGTCAATCTGACTGTCGTTAGCGCTTCTAGGTAGGGAAAAAGCTCGACGCTTCTAGTGTTTATCAGAAGTTTTTACCTTTCAAACATGCAAAAAATTACTGGATTTAAAGCATTCATTCTGAATTTTGACCAACACAATTTGATTTCATACTTCCCATCCAAGAACTGAAATAATTAATATGATTTTAACATGGCAAAGCAACAAGGGGTATCTGCCTAAGGGGAGGAAAATTTTCCTGCTGGCTTTTTCTAAGCGAACCTCATTTGCATTCATATTACACATCAAGAAAAGCACAGCTATGTCTGTATAACGAACCTGTTCAACATTCAAACTACAATGCTTAGCAACTGTATGCATCCAGCTAGAGGTGAGCTTTAAAAGATTAATATACTTTGCAATGATACTGCAGGCTCCATTCACATTTTAATCGATCGGTTATAAAATTTGCCTGTAATATCACAAAGCAAAAGGTGATAGATACAGCAATTTGCTAATAACAGAATAAAAAGAGGTATGATTCTTATTTTTTGTCTCATTAGTAACAACATAAATTAGAGAATGCATCACACTATTTGTAAATCTTCTCAAATGTGAGTGAAGGGAAAATTGCTAGTAGTCTTTCTCAAAATAAAATTAATACTGAAAATTATATTATCACTAAAAATCTTCTAATAAATTTATTAATAATCAAATTTCAAAGTCAAAACAGTTCTAAGTTAGTCATTAACATGAGATAAAAGAACTGAAATTTAAAAGCAAGTATTTTTTTTTTGGACATTATAAAACTTATCTATCGTATGTGACTAAAAAAGCAAATAAAACAGGTACACATTTTCCATCATCTTTAATCTCCCGCCCAATAGGCAGAATTAATAATATAAAACGTATGTCAGAAGGAAATGTGTAAAATTAGAATTTTCACGCTGGAGAGTAAAAAAACATCACTTCTGAAAATGTATAATTTGATATCAGCAATAATACCTTTCACAATTTTTTGTTTTGGGGGAATGCGTATTTTCATGTAAATCTTTTTTTGTCCAGAGTGGCAACGGAAGATCTGTAGATTTAAAATTATGATTATTAATAAACTTAGCAATTTACGTACATTTCGATCACTTAAAGTTCAGGAATAAATATTTGATAATTTAAAATACCTAATTTGTACTACAATGCAATAATAATAGTGCCTATTTATGGACTACTTAAATAAAAAGTGTTTTTAATGTCATACACACACACTGACACAAAATCTTTTCAACTAAAGGATGCACTAAGCAAAGAACTGAAAAAATGTCACTGTAAGTGTGCTACTGAAAAGGTGCTGAATAACCATTTGAAAACGAATACATTCCCTTGCAAGCTCCAAACCACGATTCTTTCTTCAGTTATAGAAGGTAGTATTATTGCTATCCGTCATGTTGCTTCAAAAAGAAGACAAACTTTTATAGTGGATCACACTAAATGCTTGTGTATAAAAATGCAGATATACCTCTTATGTATCTATAATACATCTGTGATAATTGTATTTTAAAATAATTACAGTAGAAGTTTGGTACTTGGCCAATAACCTTCTTTGTGATGAAATATATTCTTATACAAGTAAATCAATGAAATAGGTTTTCAGATTGTTATTCTCTACCTCTACACAACCTCCAATAAATAAGAAAGTATTCTCTCATACATCTTCTCTAGTGTAATATTTCACAGTAAACTTTTTTTTTTTTTAAATAGCATGTACTTAGAAATAATGGGCTGCTTCTGATTTCTCATCAGAACTAATAAAATTAGCAGACATTGTCCCTAAAACTCCACATCAAGAACCAGCTAACAAAATAGCAAAAAAGAATATTTAAATTTTACACCAGGTTGAGTGAGAAAAAGAAACTAAAGTGTTTTTAAGTTGGCCGGCAACAGAAGATACCAATCTGCAGCGTTCAATTATTAAATAATTAGCATTTGCACTTCCATCTTCGTGAGAAACGAATGGCTGTTAATTTACAGATGTGCACAGTTTACATTTCTTCAGGCAGTTTTTTTTTTTAAATACAAGTTTTTCATTATTGAGCATTTAATATGCTCACTAACAGAATCTCAATGGAAAAAGATGCTATAATCAAAAAGAGAACTACGGATATTAGAAAAACGGCAAAACAAAAAAAATGTGGGGTACATATTTTCACCACCAAACATCACACTAAGCATAATTTATATTAACGTACAAAGTCAGCTGTAATAACCTGTATCATGTATTACAGCAACTGAATAAGTCATCTGAAAATAGATTCTAAACACAATTTTTTCATTTTTATACACATTACTTTAACACTTTCGGTCGTCCTGGTGGCGTCTGCCACCTTCATATGCAGAGGTCTATTTTTTGGTAGCAGTAGAGACCATTTTACTATTCACATCCAAAAGTCTCATCTGGCAGCTTGTCTGCAAGTTTCTGTAGATATTTGCTTTTGAACATTGGTTGTGAGATGATTTAATAGTAGGAACAAGTAGAAACTTTTTAATATGTTGTAAGGTAGTTCTAACACATACACAAATAATATTTTGTGTTTTTTTGCACATCTAAAAAATTCCAAGGCTGAGAGGAATTAAATTATATACAAACTTGTACTAAACAAAAACTATGTTGTGCAGATATCAAATAAACTGCCAATTTGCAATGGTCATATTTAATCAGTTTCCTATTCATAAAAGTATAAAACTTTCTTAAGCGCAAACTGCAGCAAGGCTGCTGTAAAAGTGAAATACTCCCCCAAACAAATACAAGTATAATTGGTCTAAACTGACATTAAGCTGCCTAGGACTTACTAAATGAAAAGCAAGAGAAGAAAATGTAGGTAGGGCAGAACCAAATCCTTGTGATCCCAAATAGTCTTCAAGAGTTGCTGAATGCTTGCAAAATAAATTGGGAGTGATATTTTTGGTCATGCATGGGCTAATACACACAAAACCAGAAGTTTCCCCCCAATAGGTATAGAATATACTTAAGCCAATCCTGGTAATATATCATTCTCCAATAAAATTACCATAATCAGCATTTTAAATAAACATGTACTATTTCTAATTTACTAAGCCAACATTCATAAGATGAAGCTTCTCAAAAAATGGAACTGAATGATCTGACTTAAAAATTTATTTTATAATAGCAAAACCTTCACTACATTAAATCATTAAAGATACTCTGTAAACATTTGCACTTTACACTGTTTCCTTTAATGCTAAAAAGGCAATTGCTCATACAATCTAAATTATACTACCTGATACTTTTATTAAAATACACATTACTCCATGAAAATTACATGAAATTTTAAAATCAATGTTGATTAGAATTTCAGTATTAATGGCATAACATTAGTTTTGTATGTGCAAAAGCTTTCACAGAAAATTAATTATCTGAAACAATTTTTTTTTTAATATAGGAAAAAGCATTTGAAATCTAAATCATAATATATAGCAGGAATATACACAGCTACACACAGTTTAATCTGCAAATTTACGCACTCAGCTCTGATACATCTTATAGTGAAATTTAAAAATATACAACATACGAAGACTTTATTTACAAACAATCAGCAGTACAAAGCAAAGACTTGGCTACATTTTGTCCTTAGTTCTTATGTAATAATAACTCTCTACTAAAATCAAAAGCGGCAAAAGACAAACTTGCTTAATGATATATGCATATATATAAGTAATTTATGCAATTATATTATTTAATAGCATAAATTTCAGTTGTTTTATTTATATTTTATTTCAAAACATAAACGTTACTTCAGAATAAATTTCCAAATCATTTTCAATTCAATGCAAGCTTTAAAAAGAAAGTGGTCAAGAATTCACACTGTACGATTTATGTTGCAATGCCCCATACTAGCCTGTCGACAGATCCAACACATAAGGAGAATGTTGGTGAAAATGAAATGTATGTAGAAAGCACACATAAAATCCACCACCATTCACCAATCACTTAAACACTTTATTTTTTCACCTACATAAAAATTTTTACAAATCATTCAGAGAAATAATGCACCATTAATTTATTGTAAAAATGGACAGCTAGAGATGATGCATAGGATCACACAACCTTGTGATAAGTCAAAACAGGAAACCCAACTCATGTATTGTGCTTTGCTACAAATACTTGTGCACAGAATATTCCTATCTACGAGGTTAATACTCAGTCCTTGTGTATAGACATTATAAAGTTCTCACAATTTATAGTGAAATTTGGAAAATTGCCTTGTTAAAGACACATTTAAGATAGTTTCCTTAAAAAAAAGGGGGGACATGCAGGTTTAAGTTTTGCATATGGAAAATCAGATTCAGTAAAAAGTTCCCTCACTAAATAATTTTGTTTTCCTTCTTGCAAAGGATGGACTTATTGCAGGTCTCCAATACACTACAAATGTAGCAGGAATAACAAATATATCAGTATATATATTTCATGTCTGTAACTACAGTCTTTATTATAAGTGCCAGCACAAAGAATATACTCATAGCGTAGCACAATAATCTACGAACAAAAATATGTATGAAATAAGCTATTTAAACAAAAACTAGAAACTGTCGCCACATTCTTTATATTCCAGGCATTATAAATACAAATATCAGAAAAAATATGTCAACTGTCAGCAAACGAAAGTAACATTCACAACGGTACAAGCAGAGAAAACAGGCACGAAGACGGATCATTTACTATTTTTTTAGATTGATGTAGTAAAATGTTACACTCTCAAATAATGATAATTACTAAAATGTTTCATAGATATTATGTATACATGAGTTTACAAAATATAAAGCAAAAGCAATATCTTTTTCTTCTGATAGTATTTGCAAATAGAATACTCCAAATAAGAATTTAAAACTTTTTAATACAGCAAGCAGCATTATAGGAACAAAATTAAACTGATTAAATTAGGATAACATGTATACTTTTAAAAACATATTAATGTTACTTTTCTAAAATATAAATCTCAAGAGAAAGTAAAAACAAGAAAGCCATATACTGAAAATTGAACACGACTAAACAGACCTACAATGCAGGGAAGGAAATGATTCCATGAACACCAAAAGCTTCAATTCGAAACATTGTTTTATTGTGAAGCTCCCAGTGTCACAATATTAAATGTCATTTGACGTCAGGTGTTGCTGTATAGGTAAATACTTCACTCAGATCTTCTTTACTTTCTCTCCAACCACTAAAGGATTGTTTCTTCGGATTTCTTGAGCACCAAGCTCTTTGTAATCAAATGTACAATTGTGCTCATTTGAATATCTATGAACGCTGCAGAACAAACCATTGCATCGACATGGAAATCCTAGGAAAAAATGATTTAATTAAACATGGACTTATAAAGTTTTAATTAAACCAGCAGACAAAATCACATTTATGAAATGTATACTTATTTTACATATCTGTTCAATGAATGCTTTTTCACCCGAACTAAAAATATTAAAAAATATGCACATACTTGCCAACCTATGACAGTCAAAAATCAGGATATTTTTTTAAGAATTCGGGAGAATTTTCTCAATAACAAAAAGATTTCTTAATAATGAATTAAATTTAAATGGTCCTAATTAATATCTGAAAGTTTCGTTATTATTTCTTAAATGCAAAACTACTTACATGTTGAAAAAAAGGCAATTTTATTACTGGTACCTTCTAATAATAAAAAAATACTAATCAGTTTCCTTAATCATTAAATACTTATTAACCAGATCATTAATCATTGACTGCAAAACATGAATTGATGTAATTCTGACTATGGAATTGTTAAGAACATTATATGATGTCAAACTAGAATGGACAAAAAAGTAAAAAGCTTTGTCAAGGTCCGAAGACAAAAATATAAATATTCATTTTTCATAAGATAAATTACAATTGGAAAATGCACCCCTTGTCAAGAGTTTTTTTTTTTTAATTATTTTGGGAGAGCCTTATGCTTATATTTTGTGGACATGCATTTCGGATTCTCATACACAAAGCAGAATCTCAGTGATGAAACAACTTCGGTTTGTTTAATATGCATCCAGAGCGGGAGGATATGCTATCAGACGCCAAAAATCCCTTTTGGGGGGAGCAAAACGAGGAGTATTAAGCAAAGCTACATAAAAAAATATTAAAAATGAGAAAAGGTCGGGAGAAATATGCTAAAAATCGGGTTGGCGGGACTGATCAGAAATTGGGAGAGTTGGCAACTCTGTATTCAGTTAAAAATTTTGGATAAATTTCCTAATTAGAATTAATTTTACATTTATCACATATAATATTCAACAATTAGGCCTTGCAGTCCTGTAATAAAGGTTTACAGTGTATATAATATAGTATATTAAAGTGTATATTGTGGAGTATAAATCCTTGTGCTCTCTTTGTACTTTTTCTAGAAATTAAGTTGGTATCTTGAAATGCACGAATAATTATTTAGTGGCGTTTTTCTTTGTCATATTATTTCTGTTCACTCATTTTTTTTTTTTTTTATTTTTTTTTTTTTTTTTTATATAGGTTGGCATTTACTTCTTCATGGTTAAAATCATTCGGGAATTTTTGAAGTTGTGAAGTAAGGACTCTTTCTATCACTAGTTCCATTACATACAGAAATGCGACAATAAACATCTGTCTAGTATAGAAGTCCTTGAATTCTATTAGTGTTATTTATTTAAACAGTATACATTTTGGTTTAAGCATCTTAAAACTATCAGTAATGCTACAGTATTTTTACTTTTGAAATTTAGGGAAGAAGAAAGCAATTTGACATCTTATTTGTGTTTGCTGACCAAATTTCATATGATTTAAATTTATGCACATACATATAATCACTACGTGTTACTAGTTTGACAGTGATATTGGTAATGTAAATGTTTATATAAATTTTTTTAAATGTTCGTATCACTAAACATATTTTTGATTTCTTGCCCATACCTTATTTCAGTGCATGATGGAAGTTCTGATGATTCTGTAATTAATTTCATGCTGGTTGTTAACTTGACCTACTCCTGCTATTTCTGTTTGTTTTTTCACATTTCCAGGAGAAATTTCAGAAAAAAGGGTCTTGAGCACATTCGCTAAAAAGGAGTTGCAAAACAAACAAGCAAGCAAGTTGCCAAAAGGATCGCTCTACATCTGCTTACCCTGTATTTGAGAATATAACTCACTGAAAGATACACGTGTAGTCTCACCTTTTGCAGTCATTCATTCGAAGATTTTTCCCACTCTTTCGAACAATGGCATACTGAACTGAAAAGCAATATGAGAAACAATATGTGTGTGAGGGAAATGATGCTTAAGTAAATAATTCTGAAAAGAGGGAGGGTTAAATTCAATGCAGGTGTGCATAAGAATATTATTCTAGGATTTCAAGAAAAGGGGGACAATAATTTAGGGTAAGAGTGCCCTTACAGATCCTATGCTCTCTTTTTATAGACATTCGAAGACATTATTGTAGATGAACATGGAAGGCTTAGTAAACTGCATTAGCTTTAGTTGAAATGTAGTTGATTTAGTGTTGTTTTTAGCAGTAAATATGGTTTCTATCAAAGGAAACAAACACAGTGCTAGTTTCAAATGCAAAGTTATTTCACTGGGCAGGGGAAATGGAAATTGTGTTGCAGCAAAGATGTTTGGTATTGGTGAAGGCTCCATGTAAGTGAAAAGAAAAACAAAATCGTGATAATGAATATGCCCAAAAATAAATGTGCTTTGTGTGAAAGAGCAATCAAATTTCCTGTCCTAGATGAAAGTGTGAACTGGCTTCTAGAAAACTGCCAGACTAGATTACTTGTACACAGAACAAACAATTGATAAATTTCCAGAAATATATTACTGACCTATGAATGCAAAAAACTATTTACTGTCATATACTGGAAATGGATGAAATGCTAGTAGTGTTTGCTGATAGGAAATAAAACAATTGAAGTGAAAGGATAAAAAATGTTTCATATAAAAACAACAGGTCATGAAAAATCTCACCTCAATATAATACTTTTCTGCTTAAGGAATGGTACAAAATTAAATGCTTATTTTTAAAAGAAGATGCGATTTCCCAAATGGAGTTTCATTCACATTCACAAGAAAGGATGGATGAACGAAAATAGTGTGAAATAGTGGATAAGAAATATCTGGTAAAAGCATCCTGTTGCCTAGAGAATCCAGAAAGACTTTTAGTTTGAGACATGTTCAAAACTAAGACTCTCTGGATTTTCTTTTATTCACATCTAACTAATATGAAGAAATTGCTAAAAGAGTGTAACACAGATATGGCAGCTATCCCAGATGATTAACACCATCAGTTCACCTTTAAGATGTGTGTATCAATAAAGCACTCAAAGAAAATTTAAAATGCCAGAGGAATACATAAGACGTCAGAAGGTACAACCAAATTTTCAAAAGGAGGCCCAAATGTATCATACCAGTCTAGAAACAGCATATGAGCAAATAAGAGTATGGAATGAAATCTGACATAATTCAAGTCATTTTAAAAATTTAGTATATCTAACAATCTAGTCGGAATGGAAGACGAAACAGAATTCGACGATGTGCACGAAGATGAATATGACTGACTTTTCAAGTATCCAATATCAAAAATTTTTAAGTCTGCAAGGTATGTCATTTCTTTTAAATAAACAGCATTTAGGTACACACAGAAATCTTATTTTTTTTTTAAATTATCATTCCTTATCTTATCATTTTTAATATCTGGTGAATAACGCACACCCATAAATTTCAATATATTTTTTCGTATTAAAAATGTGCACCACTCATATGCCCGAATATACAGAACCTTTTTTTAAGCGAGACTAATCAGAATGGGGGGATGCTTATTTTGGGAATGAAAAGGGATTAAAAATTAAGATTTTGACTGCTTCATGGGAAAAACTTATGTGAAATGCAATCAAATGAAACAAGAAACTTAATAACAAAACTTAAAAATTACTCAGATTTAAAGCGCACATTAAAATATTTTTAAATAAGATAAATGCAGCATTAATATCTTAAAAAATACAATCACAATTCTAATCTGATTACTGCTGAATGCATTTTAATTCCTTAAATTTATTCTTTTTCATCATGAATATAATATATACACCAGACCACTCTGTTAATTACATGTAGGACCACCTTTAGCTCTCTTAACTGCCAGCACCATTCATGGCATTGACTCTACAAGGTGCTGATATGTATAGTCAGAGGTTTCTGTTGCCAAGCACTCACCAACTGGTCCTGCAGTTGCCACACATTGTGAGGCGGTAGCGTGACACCACGAATTTGGTTTTGTCCAACTGGTAAACACTATCAACTACCGGAACTACTGTTGTAATGAATGGGTGAACCCGGGCTGCTACAATGTTATGCTGTGTACAAATGTCGGGGAATTGTTCTGTGAGGATTATGGGTCCTAATGTGTTCCATCAAAACATTTCCCACACCATAATACCCCCACCACCAGCTTGTCTACGTTTAATTGTGCATCCAGGAGCCAGGGCTTTGTTTGGAAATCAGTATATTAGAACATGCCCGTCAATGTGATGGACCAGAAAACATGATTCATCGGACCATGCAACTTTCTTCCATTCTTTTAATGCTCCATTTTGATGTTTCTTTGTCCACTGCAAATGTAGCTGACGATGGATGATGTGCCATTAGTGCAGGGACATGCTTTGGCCTGCGGTTGCGTAGGCCCATGCGCAGTAATGTACACTTGCACAGTGTGTTGAGAAACACTGTCTAGGTTGCCACTGTTGTAGCTGCTGATTTTGGCTGTTGTAGCTCTTTGATCATAGCGAACAATTCATAGCAATCTCCGCTCTCCTGCAATTAATGCATTGTTGATGAACGCACTGCTGGCCGGTGACTTGTTGTTTACCATCCACACAACACTTTCGATATGTACTTACAATAATTGAATGTGGACAGTCCACTAAATGTGCCGTTTCTGATATTATGTTCCCAATCGCCAATCCATAACGATTTGACCTTTATCAAAGTCTAATAAATCAGCTGCTTTTCCCATTATAACGCTAATCGGGCTATGTTAAGAAAGACAATGCATAGCCGCTTTATATACTCCAACATCAGCCGTGCACGAGCAGTGGTTTTGTTCATGGATGAGCCCACTGTTATAGATAGAGGGTGGTCATAATGTAATGGCTATTTGGTCAATATACTTTGATATTTAGAAAATTTTGCATACTTTTGATCATTAAGCTATGGTGTTAGTTCATTCCACTCAAGATGAAATTATAACCTGGGCTATAATCATCTGGACTTAAACATTCATGCTGCATAATACTTATGCAATTAAAATGAAAGCTACCAAAAGTAGTACCATTGCCTGATAGAAATTAAATCTAGCATGAAATAAGAAGTATTAGTTATTCTATCCAGCCTGCTATAACTACTGTTTGGTGTCCAGAATCACTGCTGATTGTGAAACAGGATTAGTCAGAGAACAAGATTCTGAATCACTATCGCCGACAAAAATTCTCGAGGTGTGGTGGTCCTCTTAAGGACTCCAGCACGCTTTTACACAGAACTTTCACATTTAGCTGCCTTCTTTAACTGTGAGAACACTCTCTGAGAAGTCTATTGCTATGGCAATTTGAGTGCCTGACTCGATATGCCCATCTGCTCAACCACAATCATACAATTCAAATGATGCAGTCAATACCTGCTATCAAAAATGAAAATTCACAGTAATAATTTCAGAAACTAACCAAGTGATTTTTCTTTAAAACAGTAAGCAGTTACAAATAAACATCAGTGTATTGCTTTTTTACAGATTACAGGTCTTCTTAACGACATATTTTTGGCACTCATGATTTTCCTTTCTTCTGAATTTTCATTATCATCAAGTACGAATTATCAGGCTTAACTTTTACCCGAGTCGCCACATGTAACTGCATGGTAACAATATTGCCTTCTAAAGTTTTAATATCTGTATATCATGAAAAGCTCCCCAAAATACCTCAAGGGTTTTTTTAAAACTTTCCATATCCAATTTTTTAAATGAGTGTAGTGCATCTATAAACATGGCACGTGTTAACCTAGCGGCACTCACACATTAAATACCAACACAGGAACTCCCACTGGGTTTCTTATACCTAAGTCCATTTCTCTCAAGCATCATAAATAAAACAGAAAATAAAATACCTTTGTTTTATAGATAGCGTATTGATGTTCAATAAAAATTAAACAATTCTGACAAATAAATCATGTTTCTGTCTCTCTTACTATGACACACAGCACATCTTTTATATGTTTTCCTCCCATTTTATACTAGATGGTCCATTAAGAGTGAAATCCTATTTGTTTTTACTTCTTGTATGCTTGTTTGGTTTTGCTTTCCCCTACTTTCTTCTAAATAATTCATTCTCAGTGTTTCCAGAAACAAGTGCATGTTTCAATTTTTTTTTTTTTTTAACATTCAGTAATTTTGTCTTTACCAATAAAGTATTTATCTTCTGTTTCAGCACATTTTCTGTTGAAGAATTGTGATGACAAATTCTTTATCCCAATACTATTCTCTAACTTCATTTACTTCAATAAGGGACTCAGCAACACTCGAGACAATTTCTAAAAAGATTCTGTAACCTTTGCATATGATCATTTTTGCTAAGACAATGCATAACACTGACCAAAAAATCCAAAAAACATTGGTATGACATACCTGAAAGAATCTTTTCTGAGAAAACTATTTTTAGAAACAGTCTAGTTTTCCCATTTTAAAGAATGTAATCCTCAATTCAGTTACTAGAAATTTTAAGCCTGGTACGAACAAAAAAACTTGGAAGTAAAAGACAGCAAACAGCTCAGATATCTCGTACACAGTGTGTGTACAGGGATTAAAATTAGTAAGTATGAAGTACATTTCAGAGACTAAAAATAAAAAAGGACTAGCATGTACATCTGATTTGATTAGTTTGTTTTAATAACCTATGAACTCCCACATTAGCTCCCAGATCAGCACTTTATTGGTCGATATCCCTGCTGAATGGGTCTAAATGTTTTGGCAGAATGCCAACCCGGTTTTTGCTATTTATGGACAAGTAACAAATACATAGCAGCAAACAAGACATCATTATCATCAGGTAGAATTTTTAATACTTATTACACATGTAAAAATTTAAAATAATTAAGGAAAATTTACCATACATGCAAAATCAAGTTTTTGATTCCCCATGTCAAGTAATACTTACCAGTTAACCCTACTTTCTTTTTGCATATGTGACATCTATTTTTCTTCTTTTTCTGATCCTTCTCCATTAATTCATCTTGCTGCGAAGAAGATTCACCTTCACCCTTTTCGGAAGAAGTCGGACTTGCAGGAGATGGCTCAGAATCAGCAGGGGTTTGTTTTGAAGCCTAAAAAGAGTTAATCCAAGATAATTTCTACAAGGAAATATAATGTTCAATCAGGACCATTAGACTAACAATTTATTAACTTAAAAGTTACATCTAGTAATGTAATTAGTAGCGGGAAAATTAAATTACAACTTATAACAGATACACATTCTGAACTTTGTTTCTAAGGAACTAGACTACATCACAAAAAACTGGTTTAAGGATTTTGGCTAAATTTTCTAACTTTTCAACTTAATGTGAACTTGTTATAAGAACCAACTAGTCAGCGAAGCAAACAAGTCTCGTTCAGCAGCACATTTCTGCATTCCTAACTTTACCTTCCTTGACTGGCTGTGGTTAAGCCTTGCTACACAGGTGTGAGCAGACTTAATAAATTTTAAGCCTTAAGTCACAAAGCATTATGACCGAAAAGCTTTCATCTAAATCAAGACGCATGAAAAAAAAAAAAACATTTAAAATTTAATACTTTTGCAGCAGTACGTTTTTAAAGCAGAGTTTAGAAAAGCATTTACAAAAATTTAAAACTATATATCTCAAACTAGCTAACTAATTGGAACTACACATTACCATGATAATTCTCCCTCAAAAGAAAATACTATTAACAGAAAAAACAAGATTTTCAGTTATAATTTATTTTGGCAAATATTACGTAGATAAAATATATTTTTATTTCTGCAACACAAAATGCAAAACATTTTAAGCAGAAATTTTCTTGTGGTTAAATATACAACTAGTTTCAGCAAAGCAGGCTCTAAAATTAAATACAGATTGGATTTTTTAAAGAAATTACATTTGTATATTTTATTAGCCAGAACAATAAACCTTCACCAGTATTGCACACAATTGAAGTATGCTACACACATCTGTCTCAAATATAATCACATAAATTAACAATACATAATAAAACATAAATTAACAGTAAATTTAATTTAGTTAGCCTAGATAAAAAATAAACAATTTCTTTTAATCTAATTCATTTAAATAAAAATGCATTTCTATCATGGGACGTCTAATTAGAAACATTAGATATTTTATGAAGTCACACTAGCTGGACTTGTAAGGTTGTTGGTCGTACAAGTTGCTAGTAACTTTGTAATTTTAAAACAAAGGAATGGAGAACACCATACTTTATATATTATAGAAAGATCTGGAAACTTTTGAAAAAGCAAAGCATGAGTAATGTGCTCCATCTGTCCCGCAAATCTCTTCCCTCCCCCCTAAGATATGCTGTAGCAGGTGCAATTTCCACAAATGCATTATATTGTTTGTTTGTTTATGAGCTTGTTCCAAAAGGCTAATGGAAGCTTCTTTGTTAGGGAGCACAAAGAATGTCCTTTGAAAATCTTCATACCTCTTTGTGTATTTATTAGGACGTGGAAGGGAGGAAACAAACGGGGACCAGCGCTTTGGTATTTTAAGCATACAGATTAGCAAAAACTTTGGTTTTCTAAAGGTTAAAGCAGCTGCAATACCTGTACAAAAGCACAGTTATTGGTGTTACTACTGACAACACATCAACAAGTGCTAGTTTACACAAAAGTATCTTTACTTTTATAGAAGAAAAACAATGGACTAAGGCCATAATGTACTGTATAAAAATATATATATTTACTTGTTTTCCTACAGGAAACACATATTAAAAAAACCCTCATTTCCAACAAAAAATGCAAGTTTTGATTACCTCAGGTTTGCTCTGATCTTGACTAGGTGGAGTAACTACAAGAGCTGGCACTGTTGGAGATGCTGTGGACAAATTGTCATCTTTTGGAGAAGGAGCTTTGTCGTCACAAACGGAAGCTGCAGTTTTGAGAGAATATTAAAATAATTTCAGAAGTAAATAAAATACTATTTAAACAATAGACATCAACAGAAGATGCCATAGCACAGACTCTACAAAAAAGAAGAAATTCCTTAAATTTTCCTTGTCATGTATTTATAGATACTTTTTGAATACCTACAGCTTTAACAAACAGTCACTGAAGTATTATGACAGAATGCACCAGGCTGAGAAAAAGTATTCATGTAGCCACCCAGGATCCATACAGTTAATGTCTTGAGTGGAAAACATTTTATCTCTAAAACATCGTGGTACAAAATATTGTGGCTGAAAATAAAGTGGTTAAAAATTCGCAGTTTAAAAAACATCATCAAAAATATCGTGGTAAAAAATAAAAGTACCTACAAATCATTGCATGATGATTAACAATACATATTGCACACATGTGTTTTCAAGTTCTCAAAGATGTAAATGCATATTTGCATGATGATTTGGGAGAGCAAGAGGGAAAGAACGGTTCTTTAACTTCCGTACTTCATATTTTTGAATGAACTAATAAATTTTTTGTTGAAAAAGTAAGAAGGTAACTTAAGCATTTAAAAATTTAAAATGAGTAGTAAATTAATACAACTTATAGAACTTAATAGAATTTTAAACTTACATAGTTAATTAACAAAGGTCAATAATAAATTAGCCTTTTTTTAACAGTTTTATTGATAATGTTTTGAAAAAGAGTCTAAATATGCTTAGAAAATGGAAGATAAATAACTGCATAAGGTTACCTCTATAAAAATTGCTTACTTAATTAACAAATTATTTTCTTTCACGTTTGTTAATCCAGGGTTCATACACATTTCTGTACACTGAAATTAAGTACTTTTAACGACCATTAAAGAAAAATATTAAGGACCTATGAGCAAATGGGAACTGAATAAATTCAATTAAGAATATTATCTATGCCTGAACTTCACTTTTGTAATACCATCCTAAAAAAAGTAGATCTGTAAGTAGGATGAATTATTATTAAACATCAATTAACAAAATTATTAACAAGTTTGAGAATAAAATCAACTTTATAAAATGTATCAAGTAGCAATAAATATTTTACACTTATAATAGTTGGACATATTTGAAAGAAGATAAGTGACATTTTATTTATGTTTTACTAGCAATTAGCTTTATGTTGATTTTTTTATGTTTCACTTTTGTCACATACTTACACAGTCTAGAGGTTTAGTAAATAACAGATAGATTTTATGTCTAGCAGCATACATTAAAATGAGAAGCAAGATCATAATCAGTATGATTCATAACAAAAGATTGCCCGGTCACAGCTGCTTCTTGCCTAGAGAGAGACCTGATGATTAGAACAGACCTAAAAAGCTTGATGAAGGCATGGTTGGCAAGTTTTGAAAGTTAATTGGGCTCTGTCTGTCGCAGTTAGTGTCGTAGCTTCGTCTAGAGTTGCAGGGATTGTAATCCAGTTAATATACACTCTTACACTCACACACATACATACACACACACAAAAAAAAAAAAAAGATGCACCGAGAAGATATAAAGCAAATTGGACACAAATTGATATGCATACAGGTTTCGAAGGAAAATGCAAAATTTTACATTTTGGCTGCCAATGAATGAACGGTTATCGCTACAGCGCATCTGATCTGCACAACTGACAAGATATTTAAGAGCAGAAATTACAATTCCAGGTCATCAATTCTTCACGAATTTCATTCCGTGTACTCTGTCAGACAGTAACTATACCTCGCATGCAGGTGCACGAACGACATGCACAGATGTCAGAATTTGAGAGATGTCATGTAGTTGGGCTCAGAAGCCGGTTGGCCTTATCAGCGAATAGCTCGACATTTGAGCAGCGCCACTATTTGAGCGATGCCACTATTAGACGATGTTGGCACGAATGGGTGAACCATGGCCGAACACAGCGTCAAGAAGGAAGCAGTAGGCCTAGAGAAACGACAGAAGAACGTGAAGACCCAGCAATCGTCAGAGCGGCACTCACAGCCCCAGATGCATCATTATAATCGACTGTAAGTGCAACTAGTGCTTTAGTGACATCAAAGACTGACTTAAATGACATAGACAGTGACTTAAAATGGCATAGATGGCTCACAGAAAGGGGGCTGAGGTCACCCGTTTGCAGTGGTGTCAGGCTCAGTTGCACTGGAATGTTCCTGACTGGAGTAGAATAGTCTTCAGTGATGAGTCTCGCTTTGAACTGAGCCCCGATGACCAGCAAAGGCGAGTCTGGAGACGCCCCGGACAGCGGTGTTACCAACCTGACAGTCTTCCGGCAGACAGGCTGACAACCAGGAGTGATGGTCTGGTACCATTTCATTTCATAGTAGGACCCCTTTGTTTGTCATCCATCGCACCCTTACAGCACAGCGGTACGTCAACGAAGTTCTAAGGCCTGTTGTGTTGCCCTTCCTGTCACACCCCCTTGGGCTTACATTTCAGCAAGATAATGCCTGCCCCCACACTGCATGTGTTTCTACTCCTTGCCTTAGTGCTTGTCGAGCATTACCTTGGCCAGCAAGGTCGCCGGATCTCTCTCCTATCGAGCACATTTGGAGCATTGTGGGCAGGGCCCTTCGACCAGCTCGGGATGTTGATGATTTAACGCGCCAGTTGGACAGAATTTGGCATGATATCCCTCAGGAGGACATCCGCAACCTCTATCAATCGAGACCAAGCCGGATAACTGCTTGCTTAAGAGCCAAAGGTGGACAAACGCGCTACCGACTTTTTCACTTTGTGAAGCTCTATCACTTCAATAAATCATCCAATTTTTCTCAAACTATAATCATTTGTTTTTCTGTACATGTACATCACTTCTAGCGATTTTCGCCCCATTCAGATAACTCCTTCTTGGTGAGTTTTTTTTTTTTGTCTAAGAGTGTACTTTAAGATTCCCATAAGCCACTAAAGCGCCACAGGTGATAAGTTGTTTTGTATTGTTTTAAGTCTCTCTAGATGCAAAGAATAAGTTTTACATCAATTCTTACATTTTTGCGTTTTGTCTTGTGACCACAGTAAAGATTAATGAAAGACAATAACTCGCTTTAATACGCAGAGATAATTTTTAAGGGTAAGCAGTTAGTCATAAATAATTAGATTAGGTAGTTAGATAACCTTAGTCATTACGGATTTACATGGCCAATATGAAATTTTATTTATTTTTTAACAATATTTGTTAAAAAAGCTCTATTAAAATCACAATCTAATAAAATTTCACAGTTTAAAATATTTGTAATTTACGACAGCGAAAAATAAAAATGTTTTATTTTAAATATTGTTTCAATATATTACCGTTCTTTTAATGAAATTTATCAATGGTACAATGTTTAAAAAAAAAATCGTCGAAAAATTCCCAGATCTTGGAAATAAAAATTTTCTATAAAAACTGATCTTAAAATCGCCAAAATGTTGATAAGTTGCCAAATTTAGAGCCGTTAAATAAAAGAATTCACATTACCAAAAGTGAAAAGTTGTTTAAGAGCTCTTCATTAGAAGAAACGAATTTTGAAATGCTTATGTTTCACTTCTTGCTTAGAAACTCGATTATTCGATCATTTATATTAGAAATAGGAACAAATTATAACCCATTCAAAAGATAACCATATATTTCAGTGAATAGCAAAAAATATTCTTCCAAGATGCTAATTCACAGTTAAAATGGCAGTCGTAAAAACAGACGGAAATTTCAGATGATTAAAATTAAGGACCTTCCGCCACTTTTCGCCGAAATCAAGGACTTAAGGACCAAAAATCGATTCCAAAAAACCTAAGGACTTTTAAGGACAGTACGAACCCTGCAATCTGATATAGTTTTAGTGAAAATTATATTTTGCTCTGTTTATTTACTCTTGAAGTGTTGCTAACATTTTTATGTATAGCGTGCAATCAATTTTCCGGATGTCGATTTGTTAGTTACGATGAAAGTCAGTTACATAATATGTCAGTATGGGATTTGAAAAACGTGTGTGAGATCTTATCATGCAATGATTTGCAGATACTTTATCGACCCCAATGTTTTGAACCGCTTTATTTTCAACCACGATGTTTTACAGCTGCAATGCTTTCTCTTTGCCTTATTTTCTTCCACGACGTTTTCTCCTTGCATTGTTTTCGTCCACATGGATTTTCAATTTCAAAATTAGTATTATGACATTTTGTCAACAATACTCAATATAATTAAGTTATACGATCTTGAAAGCTGAATTTTATGGGAGTACAATATGAAAAATTGCAAGTTTTAAAAAAGCAAATAAATAACAGATTATTTAGCTAGCCTACCACCAATAGACCTACTTTTTAACGTGTTTCTATTTATCTGTATAATCACTCATTCTTTTTAATTATGTGGTTATAAATTAGCACATTTCCAATGATTCAATAGCATTTGAGCCATCAATTTTTAACTTTCTAAATACGTTTTTTAGTGTTACATTTTCAGCCAAGAGAAGTTTTACATATTTTAGCTTGATTTCTTTAGGATCTTACTCCGTGTCACCAGAATTTTTGCTGCCTAATCCCTCTTAAAACTTTATTAACCCTAAATTCTGATGGACTATTTATTAACTCTGGCTCCAACCTTGCCTATGCTTATGGTTTTATTTGTAGGTACATACATAATAAGCTTAAACTAGTTAGTATAGGATCACGGTTTCCTAGAGTAAATATTTCAAATTTTAACTATGATTTATTTGTAGACATTTAAAATTTTCCCCCAGTAGCAGAAATTTTAAAAAACATGATACCAATGTAGATACAAGATTCTTTTATGCTTTCCCCCCCAAGCCTGTGATCCTGGCTTTATTGCTGAAAGGTAAATTAGAATTTAGGAAGCATAAAATTAACTGGGATAAACATGTTAAGGAAAGTGGGGTTTTGAGGGTCACGAAACCAACAAATGTTTCAAGATTTCCAGATAGAATAATATTTTTGAATGTCATAAAAAATGAAATTTTTCCATAACCCATCGCATGGATATGTCTATAAACCCTTTTATGGTCATGAATGAGCTCAGCTTGCCTTGAAGTTATGCACAGTAGTGGTCGGAAATAAACAAGCTCGTATTATAAATTTATGACAGACAGATAATGCACATATTTGGGACAAACGAACTGCTTAATCTCAGAACCACTGAAGAGTTAGAAGAGGAGGACTATTCTCACCTTATAGTTAATCATACATATTTCTTTAAGGGACCTATAACTGGAATTATAACTAATTCTATACTAGGGACCTGGTTGCATATTAAGAGAAACATGACAATGCTATAGCAAATTGCTTGATATTTGGTTGAATGTCTTGAGACATATTTACACACCTAACTACAATGATTTATTTCAGAGGAAGGGGCAAGGAAAAACGTCATTTCAAAGCCACACAATTTAAATTATATTGGAAAAAATGCTATTATCATTGCTTATTTTTTATGTCAAATTTTCACAAATTTAAATAAATGCAATATAACATAAAACATTTCTACTCATAAAGGAGAAACAAAATAAGTCAATTTCTATCTACAATGATAAAAGAAATGGCCTCAGAAAAATTGACAAAATGGTTTTGCATACAAAATGTTTTAGATTGGTCAATTTTTATTAAAAGTTAAAAAAATGGATTGTGATGCATTTTCGGAACTGTCAATATCTTGAACATATATGACTTCTAAAATATCTAACCGAAGTTTTTCAACTTACCAGCAACTGTAGATGCAGGAGTAGGGCTGGTGCGCCCACTCAGTGGAGGAGGTGCAGGATTTGCCTGCTTTCTTTTCAGAGCATCTTTGTAACATTTTGAACACAATCCATCAGTTTTGGGGCTCCCATAGAAACCACAACCTGATCTGCACAGAGAGGGACTTTGGGACATTTGATTTGTATCACGCTCCATTTAAATACCTATTGAAACAAAAGAAACACATTTTAACACTTCAGTAAAAAAAAAAAAAAAAAAAAACTTAATACTTCAGTTCAGTTAAAATAAGAATGTCATCCATACGTGCAAAAAATTTTATCAACTGATACAATCTTATTAAAATGGGAAAATTCTGATTATGTCCAAAAAGTATATCAATGAAATGAAAACAAGTCTTTGTAAAATTAGGGAGAAAAGGGTAAGGCAAGTGGCCACGTAAGACATTCAATTACACCTAGAAATAGTCACAAAATTAGAATGAATACTTCAGTCTAATATTCTGAAGGGATTTGACAAGATTAAATTTTTATTTTGAAGAATTTGACTGTGAAAGAAATATATAACTTTCAAACCCAGATAATTAAAATTAAAGAAGATCCTTTCATAAAATTAAATACCAAAGGTATTCAACAGTGTTGGGAGTTGTTTTAAACAGACTGGGATGTTGAAAGTTGAATTTCTAAACAAGTACTTCCTCCTTGACACTGTCTTACATAAAATAAGTAACTTTACAACATGTCATAATTTTCAGTTTATCATAATAGACAATTTTGAAGGAAAAAACTTTAAAAAAATAGTTAGATTATTATCCACTAACAAATAAGGTTACTAAAAACATATTTCAGAATAAAACCTTAAAGCCAAAATTTAAAACACTGGGAAGAAACAGTAACACCGGAAAACCAGGACTCTATTACCTGCCGTTCTCAAGGATTGCCCTACATAGAATATCATCCTGGCCTCCAGATACAATCCTCAGGGCCACGATCCAACCGGTAAAGCCGACGAGCCCCACTAGTTCGGGATGCACCGTCATGCGGCATCACCCGACTCCACCAATAAGGGTGTTTCCCCTCAGACGGCCAACGAAATCTGACAATATAACTCCACCACAGAGAGGAACAGATACGACATTACCAGTACGGTTCCTGCCAAGCCTGAACCAACCTAAGAATAAACTCGGGTTCTAGGCCTGTGAAATCAACTTATATACTCAGGAACTTATATATTCAGGGAATAAATAATTCTGCAAAGAGGGTGAGCACAAGAATGTTTCTAGGGTTTTGACAAAAGGTGGGACATTAGTTGAGATGCACTTCCAATCCAAACAAATTCGCAGAATAACTAAATAGATGTTTTCTCTTTCTGTAGTCGTTCGAAGCCGTGATTTTGAAGTGAACATCATTGGCACGGACAGAAAAAGAAGGAGAAGGTCAGATATGTTATGCCAGTCTAACAATATTATGCGAACGGATAATAAAAGCATTGAATGAAATTAAACTTGATGTAATCCAAAAATTATCAAAAATGTAGAACATTTAACAATGTAGATGAAACAAATGATTATTTATCTATGGATCAGTATAACAGTGATGGTAAAGGTAAAACAGTATTCGATGATATGCCTTAAGATAGGCATACAAATATAACTTTTGTATACTATCTTTTCCTTATTTTTAAATCTATCACTTTTATATTCGCTATATAATGCGCACCGGTTAATTTTCATCTCATATTTTGTATTAAAAGTGCACGTTCTACATGGGAATATGCGATATGAAATGTGTAAAATGGATTTAAAGAGATGCTTTTAAACACATGCATTTGGCTTTGTGAAGTGACTCATTTAGAAAGCTTAATGATTAACATTATTTCATAAAAATACCACTGAATATATAAAGCAAAAGATATCTTATTAAAATTTTACCTTACATAACACATAAAAGCAAAGAAATAGAGGTTGCTGAAGAATGTTCTCTTCAGGTACAGAAATTCCATTAAAACATATTTCCACCACAGACACATGTTAATAATTAATATTCCTCTTTTCGATCTAGAAAGCCATTATAAATATTTTGTAATGCTTAATATGTGAGTCATTAAATAAAAGCATTTTAGTTCACAAGTTTTAACTAAGTCACCAAAATTTAAGTTGTTTATTTACATAATAATACATTTTAAAAAATATAAATATTTTAGAAATAATTTCAATGAAAATACATCAAAATGTCTAAAATTATTCTGATGTGCTAAATATTTTTTAGATTAAATTTTGAATATGTAGTACAGCCATGAAACTATAACACAAACTCACCTAATGTCTTTAGACCATCTCATACATTTTTAAATAAATACATTATAAGAATTTTATGAACAATATTTACTCCCTTCAGTAAGAATCTGAAGCAATTCAGAAGACTTGAGGTTCATTCAAAATTCACTTAACAATATATGCACTAAAAGCTGAATATGATAAATCTACTATATATTCATTAGTTTTTAAAGGAAACTTTTTAGCATAAATGTTACATTTTTCATTAACCACATATTAACCATCCATATGCAGAAAGTGAATTTGAGTGAAAATACAAATACCTGGATTTTTTATGTCAATGGCATCATTGCTGTTAATTATAAAAAATTTCTATTTTTTTTTTAATAAAGCCTGTTGTTCAGTCAAAATTCCCATTTTAAACACTCACACGCTTGTTCAAAATGATTATTTACAAGGTTCTTTTCAGACTACCATTCATTTTTTAATAATCTGAAAGAGCATCTATTATTTAGAAAATATTTTTGATTGAAGTCAAAACATTAACACTCAGCCTATAATCAGTCTACTTAAAACAACAATTCAGAAATAGTATTATTTACATGTAAAAGCTCAAATACTAATTCAGAAAGAGTATTACCAAAATGCATTAACTTTTATTTTATATTATTAATTGAGTAACATGTCATCTACAATATAAATTAGAAAAATCCTATCTTATGAGTGGTTACAGCTTAAACAAACCTGTTGACATTGAAAATCTTGGAAATTTTTTTTTAAAAATTTTAAATTCTCCCATAAAACATTTACCAAATATCTGGTTAAATAAAACAGTTCATTAAACTCTATATAATAATCCAATAGCTGACAATGTTTATTTCTATGGATTATATATCTTACCAATCTATCAATTATTTCACCCACATTTAAATTTTTTTGCCTCTTTACATTTCCAATTTTTAAGGAAACTCAGATTATTATTTAAAATAAACTTTGCTTAATATTACCTTATTTACCTCTTAACAGTGTATTCACATTATAGCTTGCCAAAGTTTAATATGTTAAAAGCTACACATGTACATGCAAAATAGGCTCAGTATTTAACGTTTTTTACATCCCCAGTTGTAAGAAAGTTTTGGAGACAGAAAGTTGAATCCTTTATTTTGCCCAAATCTTCAGCAAATACTAGACTTGCATTAAAAAAAAAAAAAAAAAATCACTGCTGCTACAGCAATGCTTCAGACGGTTCAATATTTGGAAGGGGGGTGTCAGTAACTGTTATTAACCCCTTCCGGTACGATTTAATAATGAAAAACTGTGCATGAAATAACCATTTAATTTTTATTAAAAAAAACTTTTCATTTTATAATTCTTACATATTCTTAACTAATATCCATTTTTACACATTGTTAACCCCTTCCGGTATTATGACGAGTCTAGCTCGTCATCAGTGTTTCATGCCATACGCACAATGACGAGCTACACTCATCATTGTGCGATTCCAGAAGGTTCACTATCATCACTTGTTAGTCGCCTAGCACGTTTTCGTTTCCTTGGTAATATTTCACTATCATTACTTTCATTATCAGTATCAGGTAAATGTACACTTATTTCTTCTGATTCTTCATAATCGCTCCAATTACCTCGACCTTCGTACTCTGTACTACTCTTCTCCATTATGGTATTTATTATACAACACGTTTTTTCTTTTAGCAAAAATATATATCGACCGATGTTCACACCAACTGTTTACAAGAATGAAATCTTACAGACTAACAACAATTTCGCCGCGTCTTGTACCAAGAAATTCTAACGGTAAACAATATGTGATAGTGATATTTCCACAAGTAACAAAAGTGTTGCCAAATTCAGTACAACAGAAATTTTAAACTAAATTAATTATCACATTCAACAGTAACTTTAGTCGCATGACGAGTGTAGCTCGTCATTGTGCGTATGGCATGAAACACCGATGACGAGCTAGACTCGTCACAATACCGGAAGGGGTTAAAAGGTCCTTCGCACACAGCTGCATATTTTAACCCATTTATCAATATGAAGAAATAACACACCTGACTTCATACTTGTCAACCTACAACAGTCAAAAATCGGGAGAATTTTCTCAACGACAAAGATTTTTTAAATAATAAAAAAATGTAGAAAGAAAATATATTTTTTAATAATGAATTAAATTTAAATGGTATTTAATTAATATCTGAAAGTTCGGTTATTATTTCTTAAATGCAAATAATGCAAAAGTACTTACATGAAGAAAGAAATAAAAGCAGTTTTATTACTTGTACCTTCTAATAATAAAAAAATGCTCTAATCAGTTTCCTTTATCATTAATTACTTATTAACCAGATCACTACTCACTGATTGTGAAACAGAGGGCACAAAAAAGCAAAAAGCTTTGTCAAGGCCCGAAGACAAAAATATAAATATTCATTCTTCTAAGATAAAATTACAGTAATCGGAAAATCTGTCCCTTGTCAAGTGATTTTTTTTATTTTGGGACAGCTTTACGCTTATATTTTGTGGACACGTTTTCGGATTCCCATACACAAAGTAGAAACGTACCATATCTCCATGATAAAACATTTCATATGGATATAGAGGAAAACAAATGCTTTCAGATGCCGAAAATCACTTTTGGGGGGCAAATAGCGAAGTATTAAGTCAAGCTACATAATAATTGCAAGAAATTTTAAGAATAAAAGAGAGTCGGGAGAAATACGTTAAAAATCGGGTTGGTGGTCCTGTGGTCAGAAATCAGGAGAGTTGGCCACTCTGAAAATGCATCAATGAATTAGAAATAAAATTTCTAAATACATGTTCTTATTTATCAACTATATAAATAAACTCAACTAATGACTAACGACTAAATGACAACTAACGACTTCTTTTCATAATTTTACAGACATTCCAACTTACATTTCCTTTTCCTCTGGCACGAATGACTTAGCCCTAATGATATACCTAAAATTCATGTGCCTAATTTAGATCATCTCAAACAAATAAAAGAAATTCTACAAATAAAAGAAATTCTACAACCAAAACTTCATTAACCTGTTTGCTCTCAGTGTATTATATACGATATGCTTCAATTTCCCTATGTGCACTAACTGTATATTTGATACACTGAAACGTAACATTTAATTGTGACTTTTTAAATGTGTCAGAATATCACGAAACTTAAATGAATGAAATGTGTTCAGTGTTAACCTTGTTGCTATGTGTATTACACTCATGTCCATAAATAAAGGATAATTCAGAATCACGTGGAAATCAAACTATAAAGTAAAAATTTCACCCGTAGAATTTTCACACACATCTTCAAGAATAATATGCAAATTACAGACAGTCACCAGATGATGCCGACAGTATGTCACAACGACGAGAATGTGAAAGAAGTGTATATAAGGAATGATAGCAAAGAAGTAAAATTGTTCATAAGTGTTCTGTGACTGCTCACTGCCACAACCAAATAGTTATGACACAGGGGATGCATGTGGATCATTATTTATATGGTAGAATTATCGGCCCACTTGCAATGTAAGGGTACTCAGATGGAAGTATCCGAGAAGCATCGAATAGACAAGAATGTCATCTCTAGGGTTCGTCAGATTCCCAAATGTTGGAAATGTCAGCAGACGTTCAGTCCAAGTCACCCAAGATAAAACGCCACATGACAACCGGTATTTGGCAGTAACTGCCAAAAGAAACAGAGCACAGCATCACACCTATCTCGCCAGCTATCTTCAACCACAGCTACGACAGTTTCAAGGCAATCAATGGAGGACCGTTTGGGACATATTGGTCTATATGCTTTCAGGCCTGTCAAATGTATTCCGCTGAGGGTTACTCACTGTTGACAGCGGTTAGCCTGGAGTAGTGAACATGCATGTGGACATCGTCACAGTGGGCTTGTGCGATGTTTTCAAACGAGTCTAGGTTTAGATTGTAGTCTAATTCACGTCGGACTTTCATATGGAGAACTCCAGGTATCTGCTACAACTAAGACAACAATACTGAACAACACCATTACAGTGGTGCAGGATTGCTCGTTTGAGGTGGAATTATACTGGGCTTCAGAACAGATCTGAACCATGACATGTCATATGTGTCAGAACATCATTCTGGAACAATATAGATGTTTGATTAGGAGTGCCATGAGTGCAGAATTTGTGTTTATGGATGACAATGCCTGTCCTCAGTGTGCAAATGTTTTTCTTTATCCCTTGTTTAACAAATGAGCTTTATGAATAATCACATTTGTTTCGTTTCTGAACTTTTATTTGCCAGAGCTGGCATTATCCTTAATTTATGGACCTGAGTGTATGTGTTATTCTATTTTTTAAATGATGCACATTTAGAGTTTAGAAATGGTTTACAGCATGCACATGACTTAAAAATTTTGTATATGAATATAAAGATACAATTCACATGGATATTTAAATTCTTAATTTTTTTTTACTTTATTATTATGCAGATACATTAATACAATCATTATTCCTAATGCCACATATTAAATTATTTTTTAGTTTTTAATTGTGAATAATATTTTCTCTTTATATTATAAACATTAAGTCAAGTCATGAAGTCATACTTAACTTATATGCAAGAATTCAAATATTCCAATTTAGCACATTTTTTACGAATTATTTTCCTATGTTAAGTTTAAATGCAAAACACGTCTGAGGATAATAACGATGTTCAATATGGCAAGGTGATGGAGAAACTTCATATTCTCTGATATGGGAATGAAGATGTTAAAAGATACTAAATTTTGAGAGGCATGATTTTTTTTGGCAAGGTTTTATGAAATTGTTTCATAAACTTTGCACCCCCCCCCAAGAAAAAATTCATGCACTGAAAATTTAAAAAATTCTGCAAATAACATTTTAATAGCCCCTTTTATTAATAAATAGAACTTATTTGCTTCCGTTAAATAAGACAAACAAGATTTTATATTTTGAGACAAAAATATTAATGAAACAAGAATAAACAAATTCCATAAAAAATTATACACCTTAAGGAACTTTGATTCCTTTTGAAAAAAATCTGTTAGATTTTTTGTGATGGACTCATAACTTTATCAACCCTAGCATGATCATGCAACATTTCTCTCAAGAGATTTGTTTCACATGAAAAACACCAGGATGTTGATCTTAAGATTTATATAACTTCCCTTTGGTTTCAGCATGACTAATTTTCAAACAATTCATTTCTGTTTTATCAACCAACTCTCACAATAATTTTTACTGTTCTTCAGGTCTGTGGCATGAATGATTTCTTCACCACTTTGAAAATTTTGTTAACTGTTTACTAAATTTATCCACTGCAAAACATCTTAAGCAATATCACTGCATCCTTTTAGCCTTTGACAAACATGTTTACAGATTCATTGCCAGTTTGGTGTCTGCATATTTACATAGTTATCTTCTTTAACACATGTAAATATCTCTTATCATAATGCATAATAGGAACGACTAATCACTGATAGATGTACCAAATGATCACTCATCAATAAGAGAATTTGTGAATATTATTGATTTTCAGTGAACCTTTTCTAATGTTGCATTTTTCCAGGGTTTTTTTTAAAACTGATTTAAGGTCTGGTTAATAGACCTCAATTGGCAGAGGCCCGATTAACAAAGGTTCTACTGTATTTCCTTTTTATAGCACCCCTGCCAAGATAGGAGGAAAAAGTACCAGCACAATTTAAATTCAGGCTTAAGAAAGTGAAATCTGATACCAAATGTCATTAAGACACAATGTAAAATAGTTATGTGGATCCATAAAATTGTGGAACAAGACACACACAGATACAATTAGTACTGGAACTGCACTAATTTAATTTAAAGGATATTATAATTTTGGCTAAAAGAATGACTTCAAATGATTATTAGCAGCAACTAGTGAACTGTGGTCACAGAACAAACATATCTGAATGACGCACAATGACAACAAAACTGATAGATGCTTACAAGAAACTCATAAGCCAGAAATAATAACATTTTACAGCTTAACAAAAGGTGCTATAGATGTAGTTGACAAAATGAATGTAGCTTATTCTACAGCTCAAAAATCAAGGTGGCTCATGTGAATTATCTTTGATACTAAATGCAATTGTGATATTGTAAAGATGCCAATTTTCTTTATGATATTAAATGTAGCTCCAATAAACTCAAGAATACTTCTTACGTCCTCTTAAGATTGTTTATGAACAGAAGACATTTTAAAAAATCACCAGGACTTAAGCTTTTTGGAAGACACTGAAAAAAGATGCAAAATTACTAACTGCCAATTCTGATGATACACTCATGAAAACATATAAAACCTGCTATAAATGGCATTCAGTGTCCCAGGAAAAAAAAAAAAAAAAAATACCAAAAATCTAAATATATGTTATCCTTTTAATGTAACAGACACATTCATACGAAGCATATGCCTTCAATATGCAAAAAGTATGAAAATTCCCCTCATAAGTAAAATTTACTGTAATTAAATTTTATTTAGGTTAGTCCGTATTTAGGGTGCCCATTGGATTATTGACAAATTGTTGTTTCATTTATGGTAACCTAAGTAGCTGAATGTTATGAAAACCCTTTTACGAACGTGGTTGCAAAACTGTGGTGAATTTGACTGATGGGAAAATATTTGTAAGGGCTTAGTTCTACATTAGATGTTTGGTAGGAAGTACATTGCTTATTTTGTGCTGTACAACGTAAAATGGGTGTATGTGGCAAGACTAATGTGAAGTTTCTGTACGATTTGGAATGAAAGGGAAAAAAAAGCATTAATTGACTGGTGTGTAAATGAAGGTTTACTTGGTAGTCATTATAAGTGTCCTTTTTGTACGAAGGAAATGCATATGGTCGAATGTAGGTTCAGGCTTTGAATGGGTTTGTCGCAAGAAAGGTTCTCATGCAAGAAATGCCACCAACAGTCTGGAGGATATTTTTTACTCTTATTTTTTAGAATTTATGTGGTTAGTTCAGATTAATTTTAGGAACTTTTGGATGCTGTTAAGGAATTTTGTGTTCCATCGACTGAAGACTCAGAAATTTCTAAATATGGAAGTTGATATTTCCTTTTTGTAGTGTGTATAAGCGATACAATGCATTCCTTTTTTATGTTATTCCATTGTGTAATTTAAAATGCAGTTTATTGAGCTTGATTGGCTAAATTTTAATTTTGGTGACGAGAAACTTTGTTTTAACATTACATGACATCTTGCATTTTCCCAATTTTTTTTAAAGTGAAAATAGATCGATGCATATGTAGGCAAAGTCAAGTGAGAGTGCGCAATGCTGAGTTTGTGCAATTCTGACTTATTTGGTTTAGCGTAGGGGCCATCTTGAAATTTTGCCTTGCTGGAAAATCACCAATTTTCGTCAAGAGACACCCTTAAATATATTTTTACTTTCATTTGTATTACTTTTATTTCATAAGGCATGCTATTTTTTACAAAACATCAACATATTTACATTCACGGTATTTAAATGCGAAAAAAATGCTCTCAGGTGTGTGATACCCATACCATCTGCCTGGTTAAGGTCATTTTACAATTGCTCCCATTCTTATTTAAAATTCAAATGGTAAACATACATAAGTTATGTTTAAATTATTGATTTTTTAATGGATAGCAAATTAGAACTTAAATAATCGCACAGCAATTTCCAACAATAAAAAACAATTTAGTTTATTATTTCAATGGCAGAAGAGTGTAGTATGCAATATACCATTTCTAGTTAGCTATTCATTGCTTTGATGTCACTAAAACATTATTTTCAAAATCAAGCTTGGAGGAAAAAAGAATTAAAACAAAATCAATCACAGTGCCAGCACGTAAACAAAAAAACTAACAAAAAGGAGCAAATTGCATGGATTATGCCTTACTTCAGGTTTTTCAAGTTGATGCTTTTTAAAAAATCATGCCCTTAGCCTCTCGATAGGCTAAGCAAGAATGATTCCTATATCAGCCTTTTCACAGAGTCAATGCAAAATCCGAACACGGGACAAAAGGTCATGTCACTGCAAATTGTGTATAAAGGGTTGTTAAAATAACACTTCAGCCTTTAAACTTAAGTTTAGGTGCCGCTTAGATACACAGTTAACGAGTATCACGACTACAGCTAATACATAAACTTTTTTTTTTTTTAATTTGATACGTTAACGTTTCTACGTCTGACGGACAACAGATGAAAATCTGTTTAACCCCAGCTACCAACAATTACCAAGACTAAGTCCCTTACTTAACCCCTTCCAGGTGATTTTATTTCGGGATTATGGGTAAAAAAAGTCAATTTTTTATGCTTATTTTCATACATACATAGCTTTTTAAACTTAATAGCATCATTAGCATACAAAATTTCCTATAAATTAATGTAAAAAAATCAATTTAAATAAATCAGTAATTTATCTGTATGGCTGGCTATCTGTACGGCAGAAATCGTTAGACTTTGGAATCAATACACACTAACTATAAATATAAAGCTTGGAATACCTAGCTTTTATCTCGAATTAAATTTTATTTATATCCTTTGCCTTTACATAAATGATTATAAAATTATTAATCAAAATGTGATCGTGTATGATACAATCGAAAACACGGTACTGTACAGAGTCCAACATCGCAATCTGGACTGTAGAACCTTGTTTCTCTCCTTATCTTCTTCCCCCTACTGTCTCTCTTTCAGCAAATAATACACTGTTGTGTTGGATTAGTTTTCTTCTCTGTTGGTGAAATTTAGTCAACAAGTGTCTTTCAAACAGACGTGAAGGCAGGTGTTCAGCAAAGGGACGTCCTCTTTTTGCAGAAAATTCCACCAAGTGATACTTTTCAATTGTTTTCTCTATTAGATGACTTGTTTTCCAACAAGATTTTGCATACAACACATATGAATTCCACAGTGCTATATCCAATAAATGAAGAAATATCTTTTTGTAATATTCCCCCCCTCTTCTTTTCGTGACATTGTAACTGCTTAGTCTTTGGTCTACATGGTCGACCCCTCCCATAGTTCCATTGTAATCCACTACCACTTTAGGTTTCATTTTTGTTTCCTTCCTGCCAGTAACTGCAATCATCTCTGTGTTCTGCACAGTGGAAAGAAGTGCTACATCCTTTTTGTCCTTCCATTTCAGGACCATGACTTTTCCCTTTTGATATGCAGCAATTTCTCCCTTTTTCAACTTCTTTTTTTTTTTTTAAGCTAATAGGCATACCTTTCCTGTTCAGGGAACTGTGCCATAGTTTTATATGATATTAGCAATTCTGCCAGTTCTGGGGATGTATAAAAGTTATCAGTAGTTACACTGTGCCCTTTGTTCAAACAATGTTCATACAATAGTGTCTTAGAGAATATGCGCTCGGGATCACAAACCTCATTGTCCGCAAAATGTAAAAATTGCAACAAGAGTTTGTATCTTCTGTTTGAAAAAAGTTTCCCAAATATAAGTGTATGAAATATTTCTTTTTTATACCAATATAAATTTTCTATGCCCTGTAAAGTGAAAACCACTAATAATATCCTAATTTCATCTTTTGTAGTGAGATACCATTTCCGAGTCCTCGATTGCTTTTTTTTTTTTCAAATACTGAGAAGCATAACGATTTGTTTCATTACATATAATTTGTAAAGTTCCATCATCAAAAAAATATTCAAAAAACTACAAAATGTCATCACTGTCAGGACAAAAATTTAGTCCTGGGTCTCCTTGAAATATAAATTCTGGGGGAGCAGGATTTAGTGTATCCATATTTAGTTCACACCACAGACGAGCAGCACTCAAGCTTTCTGAATCAGAATCACTTTGTTTCGGAAGTACCGAAATCTGAACAATCAGATTCCGAAATATCTAAATGGTATTCGCTTCCAACTTCATCATCTGAATTGGATTCACTGGATTCAGAATCAATATATCCTGTGCAAGCCATTTTGAAAAAACAAGACGTTAATTATGCAAGCACTCACTAATTCACGACAAAGACATCTGGACTTTCACCAGAAAGTGATGCTTACTCTTATCTTAAATCTACAGCTGAAAACACTGTATAGTGCTACCATCTAGTAGTCAGAAAAGTAAACAAAAGCATTCGAAACCATAAAAAGAACATGTGAAATAATTTAGGAAAGACTGACTGCACAGTGTAAAATTTCAAAGTGCCTGAGCTACACTCAGGATGAGCCAGGATGGTACATTTCGCCTGCCCGAGTGCAGCTCCAGCTCCAGCTCCGGAAAAACTGGGAAGGGTTTGTTAAAGCATTCAGGCTCTTGAAGATTATGCCTCTAAGGGCTCTTGAAGATTATGCCTCTAAGGGCACTTGACAAGTCTGGATTAGAGTTCCGCTTAGGGTAAAGAACTGACTCTTTGTCATGAGTGCTACATAAAACATCACACTGGCTAAGAGGAACTTCCAAAAATTAAATTTCCTAATTCATGTTCTTAAAATTAAAGAAATGCATGGAAATACACATAATGAGATAGAAAATATGCAATTAATGTTTCCATGAGTGACATAATATATACAGTCCAGAGTAGCTGATGTTAGAGACACTTGCAAAGAAGAAAAGTTTGTGGTCGCATGACTTGATCTAAAATCGGACAGCTACTAGATGAGATTCAGAAAGACATTACCGTAGACAAAATTACATTAAACATGAAGACACACCTTCAATGCAAATCAGACACGGATTAAACACAAGAGTAGGAATTTCAAAAACAGTCACTTGAGGTGAAAATTTTTATCCTTATCCTAGGGGGGGCTTATCAACTAACTTTTTCAGAATTTAAAAAAAATATCTTGAAAACAAAATTCTGATTCATCATACGAGCTACAAGTGGTTGCAAGAATTCCTCTTACTTCAATATTGCATTGTGGATCACACTGAAGGATTTGGGATGTTTACAATTAATAGCATTCCTAGTTTTTTTTTTTTTTTTGAATTCTCGAACAAAACATCCATGAATTCAATTTTTAGAACATGTGTAGAAGCTCAGCTCTCGCATAGAAATGGGGCCCAGTAGTTCTTAGGCCAGGTTTCGGATATTTCCCTATAACTGGCAAGAGACAGTTTGTAACTTTCATAGCCTTGTCTCAGATGTGTTGAATATCTGTTCAGGTAAGACAGCCATTTATTACCACACCTAAGTACTCAACCTAAAGTTTATGAGTAATACTGTCTCTCTGAATAGTTTTAACTGTGCTTTAAGATGCAAAGCACATTTTCTACCTTTATGAGTAACAGACGCACCTGCAAATTTGGTTATGTACACAAGTTGCTTGGATGTGCATAGCTTTTCTCTAAATCTGAACTGTTCAGAAAAGATCAAATGCAGGCACTGTTTTACACAAAATGAAAAATTCAGATTTTTCACAATCCTGGCAACAGGCTAATGGATCTATAACTGTCCAGTTTTGTATGATCCTTCCCTTCTTTCAGAATAAGTATAACTTTAGCAGTTTCTCACACAATTTAAATTAGACATGTATGCTTACAGGTTTTGTGAAAAAGCGTGTACCTAATTGCAAATGCATACTTGCCAACCTACGACACTCAAAAATCGGGAGATTTATTTTCAACTTCAAAAAGATTTTTAAATGATAAAAATATATATTTTAATAATGAATTAACTTCAAACTGTTACTAATTAATGTCTGAAAGTTCAGTTACTAGTTGCTAATTGCAAACAGTACATTCTGCATTAATAACTTTTTGATCCTTTGTTTCCACAGAAAAAGTAACTTTTCATTTTTTTCAATAGAACTCATGTTGTCCTTGTGTTTTTGTGTACGAACATGTCTGAGAACACCGGCCTTTCCACCGTGCATAATCGGAAAATCGCAATGACAAACAGTACACATTGCATTACATTTCCTCGAAATATTAGAAGAAAAGTCATCTGTGTACAATTTTTGAAAAGTACCTGAGTATTTTACCTTTTTCGCAGACATTATTAATATGAAATATTGTAATTTTCAAAATTATTTCTTGAAAGCAAGTATGTTTACACAGGTTAGTGACAAGATGAACGAAATAACAGTCGATCTTGCTTTGTTCTCATTGGCTAATATGTGCCAGATGACACACTATGGCACTTGATGCTCATTGGAGAAATGAAACTTGACGTCTGCAGAAACGAGCCATAATTTCTCACTGATTAAACTAATTTGGTTTTCTACATAGTCTAGAAAAAAACCAGATGCTTTCAAACACCCCAAATCACTTTTTTGGGGCTGCAAATAACGAAGTATTAAGTCAAGCTACATAAAAATCGTGAGAAATTTTAAGAACAAGAGAAAGTCAGGAGAAATATATTGTAAATCGGGTTGGCGGGAGAACGATCAGAAATCCGGAGAGTTGGCAACTCTGTAAATGCTAAGAGATTAACAAGGATGAAGTTGAACGATATTACATCCACCAAAAGCAATCTATTTAAACAGAAATCTTGATTTGGTACAATGGCACTAAGAAAATTTGATTTATAAATGTATTAAAAATATTCAACATAATGCATTTCAGTTATTTACTAATTAGTAATTAACAAATAATTTGTGTCTGGCAGAAATTTTCTGAAAATGTTAATGTAGATCCTCAACTGCAAAATCCTTAAGTCTTAACAACTGCCCCACACATTTTGCCCCCTTTTCCACTATGTAATTACTATATTTGCTACAAAACTATGCACTGCATAATTCACTTCCAGCCACAACAGTAATTATTTTGGCAAAATTCTTATGGCTTTTGGGCATAGTAATGGAAAACATACTCCCCCCCTTGAATAAAAGGAATACTCAGACATAAACTTGGTTAAAGATTAGTTGTTTAAGACTTGGTTGCCAACATCAATCTTCTATCACCAAATAACTCGCTAATTTTATTTAGATTCCTGTGCAGATTGCATTTGTTCAATCTTGCCATACATTTTCCCTTCCATAAGGTCTAATATTTATATGTGCAATTTTAACTCGCTCAGTTTTACAGTACCATTTGTAAAATACTGTTGTAGTTAATACATATTTGTATTTAATTTTTTCAAGTGTTTCTTACACAGTTATGTGTTTCCCAAGATCTAGACAATAATGAAACTTTTTTTTTTAAGCAGTCAAGAACACATTAATTCTCATCAAATGAAACTGTATACAAATAGAGAGCATTTATTAGAGTGCAATACTGATAAATATAACCAAATTGAGTGGGAAAGTATAAGCTGCAAATTGACTTGAAAGAATTCGTAATCAAACAATTTACCAACTGCTCTGCAAAAACAGCAAAATAAAAAACACCAAAAAATATACTTCTGTCCTGCATTAGTGAGGCAATTACATTCACCACAACAGTCCCTAATTGCTAAAAGGTGATGTATTTTTACTTTCTGAACACACAACACAGATATTATAACTACTTTAGTGCAATACGAATCACAGAAAGGAAATGAAGCAATTTAGTTGATGACATTATGCAATATGAATGCAATGATATAAGCTTTCAGGCATTCATAAATTTATCAATTATAGAAGTTAAAAGAAAGGCTCTAGTGTAGAATTGGGTGCCCCTTGTTTTTTGGCGAAAAATTTTGTTCAGTTTTGGCGATGAAACCCCATTTCTGTTTACCATGAGTGTTTTAACATGGTTTTAGCTTCTTGATGTATTTAATTGAAAATAAATCGATGTGCACATGGACAAAGTCAAAATGTGCAATGACTAGTTTTTGCAATTCTCTGTTGTTTTTTTCAAGTGAAAATAGGTCGATGTGTACATGGACACGGAGTTTGTGAAATTCTTTGACTTCTTGTTTTGGTTTTGTGTAGTGGCCATCTTGAAATTGTGTCTTACTGGCGCCGATCTTGGCATCAAAACAAAATTGCCAAAAAATAAGGGGCACCCAATTGTAAACTTTTACCAAAAGAAATTTTACCAAAAGTTTATGCATCTTTTACTACTTTAAAATGTGAAAGGTATAAATTTTTATTTTCTGTATACTGTCTTCCTTTTAATTTTGGGCAACAATAAAAATTATTGATTAGCGGCAGTATGTTAGGTCAAATACATTATCAAGCTTGCAAAAAGTGGTCACATGAACACTAGTGAAATGAATAAAACACAGAAAATAATAATAATAACGCCAATTCGAATTCCAATGGTTACAATATTCAGATATTTCTGGTGTTTTCTTTCATCTGATACAACAGAAAGCATTTAACTTGCTTCAGAATTACTATAAACCTCTTATACATAATTATTATAAAGTTGGAAGTTTTCTTCAACTACTACCTGATGATGGAATTTTTCAGTTAAAGAATTTTTAACAAAAATCATTAATGATTACATGCTAGAAATGTAAAATTATAAAAGAATTATACATTTAATTAGTTTACACATATTCAAACTGAATACCCTATTTTTAGAATAATTTGCGAATATTCCATTTTCTTCACTCATAAAATGCAATACTGTTAACATGAGTTTGAAGTAACTTTATGATTTTTATTTTTTACTTTAATGAGTAATAGTTGTTGATAGATAGTTGTAAATCTATATAATTTAATGATTATTACGAATTCCAAGTAAGATTCCTAAAATTACGAATAAACCTTCACAATTTCATTAATATATTATACCTTGAAAAATTTTTTAATAATCTGCAAGAAAAATAAAAACTTAAAGTAAGGACTTTTTTAAAAACTGCCGAATACAGCTGAACAACCGAGAATGTTCTAATTTCCAGGCAATGAAATTATATGTGTTAAATGATGATGGGAAGAAATATGTCCTATTTATAATAACTGCAAAACATACTTGTTGCTGAAAATAAGTTAGCAGCTAATTTTTCTTAAAAATTATGTATGGGTAATTAGCACGGAATCTTCTGAGACATATGCATTACCACAACACAGGAAGAACTGACAGCTCCAGTATTAGAGCTAGATTAACCTTTTATCAAAATAAACATATGGTTAGGGCATCAAGAATTCCATATTGATTTTACAGTAAAAAGTATGACACAATTAAATCAAAAACCATAGAGAAAGAATGGAGAAAAGCAGGCATTATACACTAAATGTGGAGGCACCGAAATCTCAAATGTTTACAATCTCAGGCCAACTCAATGCAGACCCGGCAAAGATTTTGTAAATTGGAAAAATTCCAGAAACTCGAAGATTATAAATTATTTTACATTATTATGTAATCTATATATTAAAATTATGCTAAATAAATATTACATTGTGCATACCATTAGTATGTTTAAATGCATGATATAGGACGATGATTATGAATATGCAGACACAAAGCAAAAGATTCTTAAAAATCTGGAAATGCAATTTAATTATCAAAACATAGAGGAAGCCAATTTCAAAATTCCGACATAGAAACCTATGAAACAAATTAAAATGGAAAATTTTAATAGGTAATAAACCTTGATATTCTTATATTACACATAGCTTGTAACATTACAAACCTGCCAATAAGTTCAAATAACTGCAGAATCTTAAAGAGAATCACAAGATAGTTTTAAAGTCATCTGCATATGTTACTGAATGATCCCCCTTATTAAAAATTATTCACAAAAGCTTAAAAGATTTCATTAAATATATATAGCTCCTTTAAAATAATTTCTGTTTAAAATTTCCTAAAATTATGATTCTACTTATTTGAAAATAATTCGCTAATATTTTACGTTTTAACATTTTCTAGTTAATTTTATTACTATAGAAACACAAACTAGAAATGAGGTGAGAACACTGAATAATAAAGAAATCTAATTCCTTATTAATTATTGTTAATTAAAAGCAATATAGTACAAACTCACCTTCCACGTGTAGAAAGACTGTGATATTAAGTATTCTCAAAGTAAAATAAACTAAATAACAGTATTATTTAAATTTTAACGTATCAGCTCTTAAAACAGCTGATATTAAGCAGCAGCAAAATACGTACAAGATTTTATATTGTAGCTATGTAATTCCAATATTTATATTAGTTTACGAAAAATAAAATCAAAATTGAAAAAATATTCTATTTGTTTACTCATTATTTAAATAAATAAAGATTGTAACTACTGAAAAATTCACAAGACAAAATATATATGCAATTTTCTGTTATTAGAAGAAAAATGGGGATGAACTGAACACAACCTCGACACAAGCACTTAATTTATGATACGTCTAATTGAAACAGCTCTGTAGTTACGCTATGTGAAGAGTTACTCGATAAATGGTTAAAACAAATAAAACAGCAATTTTAGCCAGAAGTAACTGTTTCCAGTTGCCCAATTTAATCTATAATAAACGAAATATTAGCTTTTTATCTTTCCGAAAGAAGGAAACTTTTGTTTCCAATAACCCTTTATGATCAGCTTACTACGCTGAAGCTTTTAACACAGTCAAATACGACGCAATTATTTTCCTTCAAGAAACACACGATACAACATATTTTCTACTGTATAAAGTAAAGATATTACTCTTTAGTTAAAAACTACAGTATTAACATCAACATTTAATTCTAGAATATAAAAAAAATATGAGGAGGAAATAGCATTCCTAAGCCTAAAAGTCAACCAATCTAGAATGATATTTATCCAAACTCACACACACTAAATATCCATACTCAAAATAATAATAAAAGCCTCTCCTAAATAAACCAAGCACTTACCTCGATTAATTTTGGAGTAACTAAACGTAATGTACTATAATACGCCAACAATAATGAACAAAACAAAGGATGAAAGTACGGAGTCAGAACATATCCACCTGACGTCTTCACAGCTTGCGTTGTTTCTTATCGCATGATGACTTGCAACCCTGATGGAAAGCACGTGACCACTATGCAGAACTTGATTGGTTGACAAAGAAGTAAAAACCAGGAATGAAGTTCATGACCCTCAAAGCTGCCTTGGCCGAATTTCAGGAATGACGTCACTACGATTCCGGAGAAATATTTTCATTGGACAACATTTTTGACGTCAGATAACTTGTAAATACGCTTGAAACAGACTCTTTCCATGGCTCCTGAACGAAGTTTCTATATAGGTTGATATGTGGAATGTTTATGTAGATATTTTAATGTGGAAATTTCATTTGCCATAACATTACTTCAATCATTTCATGTAAATAAATTATCTGTTACCAAATCACGTTAATGTGTCCAATTCACAAGAATAGTTTATAACTGAATTCCTAAAATAAGTTAATGTTCAAATTAAAATTAAAATTTGAAAAAAAATAAGCAATTTTACTATTTTTTACCTTTAAATGTGACCTCAGACGGTGAAAAAGGGTTTAAAAAAGAAGCTTTAAATTGTGCTATTACAGTTATTGATTTATAGATATTTTAGGTTTCTTTTCGAAAAATGTATCTATTTTCCTTTCCTCTGATAAGCACTTAATGAGCCAACTTAACTAATGGTTATCAGCGTATTCACTGGACGCAGGATTACTTATGTCCTACCTTAAAGGAACAATGAGAAACGCTAGTAAACTTATTCATTAATATTTAGATCTTATTTCCCTTACATTTGTTGGAAACGGTAATAGTTAAAGCACCTGAAGATGAAAGAATTTAGCTGCATAAAATTTCAAACAAAGATCTTTCACGTGAGCTTATTATCAAATTCTTGAAATATTCACGAGGTATATATTTAAAAATGATATAGCAAATTTATAAAATATTTAATGGCAACTGTATATTAGAAATTTTTGTTTGAAATGAGAATAATTAGAAGTGGTCTCACAGGTCTGTTTGTTGTTTGCTTACATTCTGTTTTTAAAGTATTGGAGTATATACTAGGTTTATTTAAAAGGCACGCAATACATTACTGCCTCAGTCTTTTGTTTTGTTGTCATATTTCATCAAAAGACTGATGCCTCATTATGTTTTTAGATTTGATGAGTCAAAAAAAGATGCGTTGATGATATTCCATGGAAGATCGAAATTATGACACCTGATATCTCTTTGTTTCATTAATGCATCGAATTTAATTTTCTGGTAGAAAGAACTGTTTCGTAAATTTTCTCAAAACCTCATTTTCATTGGTCATCAGGATACAATACGCCTTTAGCCTTTAAAATATGCTTTTACCTATATTTGAAGTTTTTGCCTGAGGGCGCTGACTTTATTTAAATGTTTAAGAGCACAGGAGGCTCATGTCGAAAAAACGAATCCATGGACGAGTGCCGCCATTAGTTGCTAAAACAGTCTTTTAAGCTGTTGCATGACGAATATGAAAATTTAAGCTTGAGAAGCAATTAAAAATTTACCATTTTGGATTGTGATGAATGGTTCTTGGCCTTTTGACAGTATGTTCAATAGTTGGGTCATAGTTTACAAATCCTCTTATATGGTGATATTCTGAATTTTGTATTTTCTGGAAAAAGTTATGGCAAATAGAAAGTATTTCGTCATGCGTGGAATCGATTTTCATTTCTTTGAGTATTTGTTTGTTCCGAACATACCATGGGGCGTTTAAAATCCTCCTTAGTAATTTATTTTGAAAAAACGTCTAATTTTTTATGATAGGTTTTATCAACGGTGCTCGAGGCAGGAATACCGTATAGTAAAATGGGTCGAATTATAGTGAGATATAGGACAGGTTTTGTTCTTATATGAAGTTTCGAGTTTCTTCGTAGGAGAGGATAAAGGGCAATAACCTCTGCATTAGCTTTTCGTAATGCATTCATAGTTTGTTCTTTAAACAACAGTTGTTCGCCAAAGAGCACACCTAGGTATTTAACGCAGCTATTAACTGGTATTTTCACATTATTAATTTGAATATCAATTTTGACAGCAGTATTCTTTTTATATCTTCTAAAAATAGTGACGTTACTCTTATTTCTGTTTGATATAATTCTCCAGATCTTGAACCAATGATCAGTGATTGTTAACTGCGAACTTTAGATTATCAATAGCGAGTTGCGGTTTTAAAGACTTCGTAAGAACGACAGTATCATCAGCACATTTAGCGATTTTTGCATTTAACGGCTGTGGTATGTCATTTATAAAGATGTTAAATAGGATCGGTGCTAAAATGCTTTCTTGAGGAACGCCACTTTTAATTATCTTTCTATTAGACAGAGATTTTCCAATTCGAACTTGAAAAGTACGATTTTTTAAATAGGAATATATTAATTTAATGAGATTGATAGGGGTAAGTGCTTTTTGCATTTTGAAAGAAGGCCGGAATTAAATTCTCGTTGAATTCTTCGGCTTCTTCATCAGTTTCAGAATCGAAGTTAGTCCGTTACAATTATGCAACAAGAAACGCAGACGGTTTAAAGTTAGCGGGTTTCACGTGACCGGTGGCAACGAAATGTCATAAGCTATTTGTGTGGTTACTATGATTGGCTCTTTTTCACTTTTTATGTGAATTTTAAGAAAGATAAACTCAAGAAAATTCTTAATAACATGATGACACCGATGGCAAAAAATTATTTGGTAACTATTTCCGTTACGTATTTATAAATTTTTCGACGTGATTACAAATTACTGCGTTAACAACCAAATAAAACAGACTTAGATTACAAATGCGTTGTATAATGGAGCATAGCATGCAAGGAATTAAAATTTCAAAATTATAGAATCTGGAAGATTTTTTTTCAGGTTACAAATATAACAAAATAAGAGCATCGTAAATTTTTAAATCTTCATATTCTTTAATTAGAGTGGGATGTATCCCCACATACTGCTATTTTTGATAAGATTAAGAACTTTAGTTGGTGTTGAAATAAAATCTAGTAATTCTGCTGAATACTGCTTTTCATGAATGCGCGAAAATATTTCAATGGGATTATTAAAGTATCTGTAATAAAGAAAAAAAAGTTAGGTTAGGGATAAAAAGTAAGTGAAAGGAAGGTTACTAATAATTTATATTAATTTTAACTATTGTGTATATGTGTAACTTTGCGAATTGTGAAATAATGATATTTGTTCATTTTATAATTTAATAAATATTATGAAAAAGCCACATATTTTTTTAAAAATCTTTTACACTTGTTTGTCATTATTGCATTTAAGTTTTATTCATTAGTTGAATCAGTATATAAGAATATAAGAGAATTATATATGCTTTACAAGTAAAATATTATACACAGTGAGAATATATACATGTTATTGTGAAACCCAGAAATCTGATAAATCCTAAGTTTTACGAGAAAAACCTAGCTTTTACCAAAGTAGCTTGGTAAAAGTCCGAAGTATGCTTTAAATATGATTCCACTTCGGCCTTTTACCAAGCCTTTGAGGTAAAACGTTACTTTAAAAAAAAGTTACTTAAAACTTTGACTTACCAACGCCTTCTGGTAAAAGCCTGAAACGAGGGATTTAAATCGACTTTGAATGAGCCTGCGCACACAAATTCCACCATGACACTTTTCTGTTCCTGCCCCTCCTTATTTGCGCCATTTGCAGTCAAACTTCGAAATAATTCAAACAAGTGTAAGCGTCTACGATCTAAAATAGAAGAAGTTTGTTTCCATTTTAACATATTTTATATTTTTTATTTTGCTGAAGAGAAATGAGTAATATTAAGAGGAAAACGTTTTATGACATGTTGTCTGAATCTGTAAAACATAAGCCTGTTAACACCTTTTATTGAACAAATGAGAAATACAGTAATAAATGAAGGGAAAGAAGCCAACACAAACAGTTCATTACTGAAGGCTAAAACGCAGTGATTTTCTAAATATTGGAGGAGAGGACTCACTTATAACACCACTATCTGCAGAAATCTTGTATTATGCTACAATTAATGAAGTCTTCAACATCATATGCAGCACTCATATCGCAGTTGGCCATGATTAAGGAACTGAATCGCAAGTTGTATCTTCATGTATTTGAGACTATGTGAATCATGTCAGAAAATACATAAACTGTGGAAAAAGCGATTGTAATTAAACCAATTGTGCATAGCAAAATGAATTCTCGATGCGAAGTTAACCTAATAGATATGCAATCCAATCCTGATCGTGATATAAAATTCATTTTAGTGTATCAAAATCATTTTACATGATTCATCCTACTCCGACATTTACGCAGTGAAAGAGCTGATGAAGTAGCATATCACTTTCTGGATATTTTCATAGCTTTTGGAGCCCCAAACATTCTTCATTCTGACAATAGGAGGAAATTTTGCAAACAAATCATAAACAGTTTATGTGAAATGTGGAGTGATATAAAAATAGTTCACTGGAAACCGAGATATAGCTAATTGCAAAATTCTGTCGAACGGGCGAGCCAAGACGTTGAGAACATGTTGGCAACATGGATGAAAACAAATAAGTCAGGAAATTGGTCAGAAGGATTAAAATTTTTTCAAACAATAAAAAACAAAGCATATAACGAGGGAATCAAATGTTCACGTTGTAAGGTTTATTATACGTTTTCTAACAGTTATTTTAAGTTTTGTATCTTTCCTATCTTATTCTAATTTCAGCTTACAATTTCCTGCCAGAATGTGAATTCAGAAACGCAGATAAAGCAAATGAGAATGAGTACTATTTAAGTCGTGACTTAACTTATCGTGACTTAACCGACTTCGAGAGAGAGAGAGTCTGATTTCCTGACTAGCACGCGTTTGCCTTCTGGCTACATCTCTCTTAGCTGTTACTACGCTCGGCCATATCTAGGCCCTTGCTAGGCTTCACCGATTTAATTAATACTTAGGGGCCAACTAGTTAGATTCTGATAGCTTTGGCTATATTATTTAAGAGCTTAAGTTAGGCTAGCTTTAGTTCAATTTACTAGTATTTAAGTTCAAGCCCGAGTGGCGGCTTTATGTAAAGTTCCAAGTCGGAACTGATTGTAAATATACTGACTAATAAAGGGTTTTAAACTCTTCTCAAGTCTTACGTGTTCTATTCACACTTAAGCGATTATTTGCTTGTTAAGGTGTCAGGACTGAGTGTTCGGTGCATACTCTTGGCGAAAATATTCGTGAAGTCATTAAGTCCTGATCTTGAACAGGGAGCTGAATGCAGCTATGTTCTGTGGTAGAAAACTGTGGTTAAGTGGTAGAAGAACTACACGTAAGAAGGATTTAAAATCCTCTTTTATTAAACCAAAATTATATACAGCCACTTCCCAACTCGGGAGGGATACAGAAAATAATGACCGCACTTGGGTCTAAACTGAACAATCAAATAATTTGAACTAAATTTAAATAGAAATTAAATAACCGTTGCTCACACAGCTATGAACGCGAGGTTGGCCTCTAAATGATAAATGGTGCGTAGCAAGATTTAACTAATACTAACGCATTTAGATTTACTTCAATAAGTAATAGAGTAACAGCGCTAAGGCTTAGAATTTAAATGCTAGCTGGTCAGGCGAACGTCGAGCAGAGCAGCAGTGGTCTGAGACTAAAAGCTCTTTCACACTGAGTAGTTCCTCGCTACCGTTTAAATATGAACTTGGCTCCACTTCAAATTAGCATAAGGCTGAAATGAGCGCTTATTCTAACGGGAAGTTGAAATAAGAACAGATAGGAAAGGCAAATTAAAATAAAACTTTGTTAGTTTAAACTAAAACCTTACAAAGTGTTCGTGGGGTTTGGAGTTAGAATTAAGATTTAAAGAGTTGAACCCTACAACCTTATGAAACTATCCTATGCAGTCCTGCAAAGTTATCCTATGAAGCTAGGACTTGCTAACTCAGATTTGCCGCGTAATTTGATTAGTAACATAGCCACTGAAGAGGACTTGGGAAAAAATTATAAGTATTACTAATGAATGCATGGTTAATACAGCAGATGGACGTATTAATTTCGAATCAACAGTTGATTTAGAATCGCAAGATAATAATAATGCATGTGAAAAAGAATCATGCATAATGATGGAAGCAGATACTGAAGTTCAAATTAAAAAAAAAAGAACCAGATATGTGTTCTAACACAATGGCTGCTATTAGCAAAAGGTTCAAAATGTGAAAACGTTTAAGACAGTTGAGGCTTCCCGAAGCAGGCAAAGAAGATGAATACTGTGTCTATTAAAAACTTTACAAAACCTACTTTCGAACAAAATGTTAAAATAAAAGTAACTGATATTGATAGATCGAAAATGTATCCAAAATCATTAATAGCTATTATTAGAGATATTTAAGAGGATTTGTATTATGTTCTTAATACTAAGTTTGGTAAATTAAAATTGTTGTACACAGGAAAGCAGCTTTCCTTTTGCAAAGAAAATTTTTTAAACGTTAAAGAAATTGGTACAGAAGTAATAAGTGTATGTGAAGTAGTAAAAAATTTTCTTTAGTAGGGGGAAAGGTATTAGAAAATGCAGCTGTTCAAAGAAGTTTACTATGAAGATGTGTTTGGGCAAATCAGCTGATCTACTACTTTGTAATTCAAAATACCATACCAATCAAACTTTTTCTGTCGGGTAGTAAGAAGTATTAAAGTAAAACATTTTTGTTATTTTTTAAATATCACATTTTTTTTCTTGAGCTATCAATTTAATTTTTTTAACTATTCCCAAAATTATTTGTAAAAATTATTGAAATCTCTTCAGTAGTTATGGAGAGTACTGTGCACTAGTTTTGCATTAATTTTTCGCATGGGATCTTATTTGTGAAATAGCATAAACATGGCATTTTTTTATTTTTATTTCTTGTGACTAAACATCTCTTTGAAAAATAGTTGTAAGACAGTGGCATAATCTTAAATCATACCTTATTTTGATCACTTTTACAATTTATATTATCAATTAAAAAATTAAAGTGTGTTTTAACCTTTTTCGGACACACCGTATAAAATATATCTGTGAATGGAAAATGCTATCATAAGTAATCCCTCATTTTAGGCTTTTACCGGAAGGTGTTGGTAACTCCTAGGTTTTACCGCAAAGGCTTGGTAAAATGCAGAAATAGAATCATTAAAGCATACTTTGGATTTTTCAAAGCCACTTACAAAAGCCATTTTAATTACTTTTACAAAGCCACTTTGATAAAAGCTAGGTTTTACCGGCAAAGTGTAGGATTTACCAGACTTCGGGTTTTTACCGTAGCATATATATATATCATAGAGGTTATGTATATATATTGTTGCGAAAAATTCGGCGGTTGCGCCTGTATGTAAGCTTTCCGGCATAGCACTAGGGTTGCCATAAAATGGTGTATGGTAGGGTTGCCAGATTGGCGACTTTATCGCCCATTTGGCGACCAAATCGGCGATATCCCATGGTCCAATCGGGAAGCTTCTAGAATAATTTCCTGTCGAGATATTTCTCGAAACCTGTGGAACCTAATGAAAAGCTATATAAACCCTTGCGTTTCTGAGAGCCGGCAGAGTGTGATTAAGTGTGTGATTAATCGTAAGAATTGTGAGAATAGCTGCTTACTGTGAGTGCTAAGCTACGCGAGAGTTTTGTGAACGGAAAGCGATCGAGATAGTGCTTTGCCGTGAAGCTACCTTTACAGTATAGCTTGACAGTGTATTGGTGATTGTTCCACGGTGTTTATTATAAGCTTAGTGTTGCCGTGAAGCTACCTTTACAGTTACAGCCTGAAGCTGTGTTGCTGATTGTTTCAGCGTATTTATTGTAGATTTTCGACGCTTTTAAACGTAATTTTGGAACTTTGCTGTAAATAGTGATTCTTGTAAATAAATTGTGCTTTTTATTGTTCTGCATCGTGTTTTCATCGGATACTCTCAAATCCACGAACCCGTATAAGGCAACAATATCATGATTACACACATGTATAAATATGATAGTTAATTACTGTCATATAAATGTATCTTACAATCATATACATTTAAATGTTTTAGCATTATAATTAAGCTCTACTGATGAGATGCTATGCTTTGAACAAAAGAATTTTTTTATTCATTATGAAAATGCTGCAGAGGCCCATTATTTATTATTAATTTAAAGCGTTTCATAAATTAAATGTCTGTTAGAGTATCTGGAAAGCAGAATATTTAAATGTTTCTAATATTAAAATATGCAATTTGTACTAAAATATGGAAGTTAAATAACTTCAACAATCAAAAATGGAAAGCTTAATAAGTTGTGTATTACAATAATATTGGGTGTGAATTTAGAACCGCTTAACAAACCTAATTTTTTTTATTTAATGAAGAGAATTTTTAAAATTAAATTAGAACTATTTACCTAAATTGGTAAATTTGAAAATTAAAAACCATTCTATACTATCTAAGAAGATTTGTTAATATTTATCTAAGCAAAAAAACTAATTTAGGATGTGCTACAAATTCGATATTTCATAGGTTGATATATATATATATATATATAATCACTTTTATTTGTATGTAATTAGGCTATCAGTTTTATGTAAGTCAAAACGGGTTGATATATATATCAGGAGCTGAAATCCACAACTTGAAAATTTTGGAATTCCTGTGGAGGATAAACAAGATCTGGCTCATTATTTTTTTTAAGCATTATAAAACTGTAATATGCGAGTGTGAAAGAATTTCATTTTTACTGTAGCACATACCAGATTTTAATTTAATATGCACAATTTTTACAACACCTGAGAAATGAAAATAGAAGCCGCTAGTCTCAATCAAATATCCCAATAATAAAGATTAAGGACTTTTTGTTACACCCATGTTCTGGAAGGAAAAGCAAAGTCACGCAGTTCGTGGCTTTTCTACATTCTATGTCAGCCTTCGTATATAAGGTGGGGGATGGAAAACCTGGTTATTTTACCTCTGATCGTTCCTTCTGGTCGTTTAGTAAGAAATTAAATAGAATCTATACATATAATAGACCTATTTACATGAATAATAAAAGAGCATTATTCACCGATGACAACACGTTTAGCTGACAAACATACGTATAGACAGAAAACATGCGACAATATTTCAGTAATATTTGTTCATATTTATCTAAAAAAAGGGGGCTGTTTTCAGGGTACCTTAAAGAATGTTTATGAGCAAGTACCCTATTTTAATGTTACAGAAACTATGGATTTTAAAACTGATCACAAAAGCAACCTTATTTTGACGTAGATTTTGAAATCAATTTCGAGAGTAATCAGAAAATAGGTCTATATATTTCAGAAGTGGGAAAGAAAATTTCAGCAGTCGGAAGAGTGAAACGATTTTATATGTAAAAAATGAGTGGAGTAAAGCGAAAACAAATGTAACATGAATTAAATTTCTCTAAATCCTTTCTCAGTAATAAAATTTTTTCTTCTTTAGTAAATATCCCAATAATAAAGTAATTAAATGGCGTTTATTTTTGTTTTATGTTCTTGATACTAAGTTTGGTAAATTAAATGTTCATTTCTTTAAATGTAAAATCGTTTTGCTTTTCTAACTGCTGAAATCTTCTATCTCATTTCTGAAATATAGAGACCGAGCCCACCAACCGCCGAACAGTAAGGTGGCTTGCTCTGGTAATTCGGTTCGGGGTATAATCTCGACGAAATGGCTGACTGCATGGACGTTTTCGTTGTTTTCCCCATGTATAACGTGTATATGAGCCAATTGCCCTTAAAAAGACCTCTACGATGGCATCCCTCTCCTTAGGCAGATAGCCTTCGAGGGCTTTGCCATACTCAAATAAACCAAAGCAAATATGATACAGCCACATGATTCTTTAAGATTCAAGAATCGAAGTGCAAAAAATCGACGACGCATACATTGAAACTTCCACAACTCTTCTAATTCAAACGATTGTCAATCATCTCAACGATATTTAGAAAATTTAATTAACAGCGGACGATTTTTTTTCTATTTTAGAGGAACTTGAATTGATTAGAAATAGAGAAATGGAAATTAATAGAATACAAGATAAAGAGGTTTCTGAAAAAATCATTTGCATAAAAATGTAACGAAGCATACAAGGGACTGCGTTTTTATATTTATTTGATGACAGTAAAGCATACGAGGGCTATCTGATGCCTATGGGACGGGATGAGTTCGTTGTTGTCTTTTTAAAGTAAGCTAACTCCTTCCTATTCACGTTATACATGGGGAGAATCCTAAAATCACGCGTGCTTCGGGACTCCAAACGGGTCAAATAACCTAAAATTTTATGTTATCTACTCGACCACTGGAGGATCTAGACATAAAAAAAAAACTTAAACCTAGTTCGAGATGGGAAAACTCCATGCAAATAGTTAACCAATCATAAAATGTTTAATTTCATTTTTATGAATTATTATCTTTTACAAAGTTATATTTCACTTGGTTTCTCTATTTGTTTGGATCAAACCTTATAACCAATTTTTGATTCTTCTACCAACTAGATTTTCTTTAAATTTTTCACCTACTTGCGATGACTATTCTCAAGAAATATTTCAAAATTCGAAATAAGTTTTCTATTATTTAGCGTTAGTACACTATCCGACGCTGAAAATGCAAAACCAAAGCGTGGCCCAAAAGTGATGAAACTTGGCAAACAGAGAGAGACTGCAACTAACAATAAGTGATCTTTATTTCGAAATGATATGTATAATACAGAGCAAGAACAGCCTCGGCTTGCTACGTTATAGCACCATCTTGGACAGCGATACACGAAGGAACACGTCTAGGTACAGAATCAGAGGTGTCCTGAGCAATGGCTTTCCATTTCCTGTTAACCATTTGCCACAGTTCATCATCTGAACGCGGCAATGGCAGGGTGTGCATATAGCGTCCAATCCATCCCTAATGTGTTCGATTGGTGAGAGATCAGGAGAGAACGGTGGCTAGGGAAGCATCTGTACGCCTTGCACAACAAGTTGGCTGATGAGAGCAGTGTATGGTCAGGCATTATCCTGCTGATAAAGGGCATTGGCCACTTCCTGAAGGTAGGAGCACCAGCTAATCATCATCCATGTATCATTGGGCAGTCATGGTGCCCTAAATACGAACATAATTGCTGCCAGATTGGACCTATCTCCAAACAGAAGCGTAACTCATCTGAGAACACGACCCTGTGTCATTCCGTTGTCGACATCGCTCGAGCTCCGCATCATTGCAGACGTTGGAAGCTATGATATGGGGTCAATGGCAGTCTTCTTAGCGGACGCCACGAGTGCAGCCACTAGCCACCAATCGACGGCAAACGGTCCTGGTCGATACGGGAGTATCCATGGTCA
>KK114867.1:321218-333024 GCA_000611955.2 Stegodyphus mimosarum | reverse complement strand
AACATAGGGGAGGAAATTAGGTTTTAATTAATATCTCGGCTGATTAATGTCGCACGAAGACGCGAATGGTTAAATTGGCTTCCCACGACGTCCCGAATCCAACGGTGTGCTTCGCTAAGCCCAGGACGACCCAGCCGTTCCGGAAGAGATAAGGTTACAAACACACAAACAAACAAATATAAGCGCGATTTTTGTTTTTATGATGAATTTTGGCCACCAGTGTTATAATTACACTTATTGAGGGGAGAAAAAACACCATTAGAGAAGAAGAGCAGTATCGACTGAGGAAAATTAAAAGAAAACAAGAAAAAAACTTTAGCATTCATGTTTTTTATGAAAATCATGTATTCAAGTAGTTTAGTATACCAAAAAGACTTTTAAAAAGAAAAAAAAAGTTACTATACATATTTTCTCCCAAACTTGTAGAAATAGTTTTATGAAGTTTATGAAATATTATTATAATTATTTTATATTTAACAAATGTACCATTTATATTATAAAAGTTATTTTTTACTTGTACTATATTATTGCATTAAGTCACGTTCGTAAGCTGAGTAAATCACAGAGTACTATATATTAATGTAATTTCTTTTCTGTACGTTTATCAATTATCTAGTATATCAGCTTATAATATAACCAGTTATTTATAAGTTTGCTAAATTAAGCGAAAAAACTTAGATAGGCTCAGATTTTATATAAAAATTAAAAACATGTTAGTATATAAAACCTCTTAGATTTTATACAAAAATCTCCGCAGATCTAGGCTTTCTTCCTCTTCTTAATGCCATACTTTACGTCGACATGTTCCTTTTTTTATATAGACTTGTTCATTTATTACCAATATGTATCTGTGTGAAAGAAGAAAAAAATCTGTCTCTCGTACTCACACGCACGTACACCTATGACGTCAGATGATTTTAATCAGTCTTAAATAAATGATTAAAATCATCTGATGTCAAATACCCAGGCTAAAGCAAATTTGCGTTTCACCAGATGGTCAAGGGAAAATATTTACCTTTTTATTTTTTCTTCATGTTACATACATTTTAAATGGTTTCCTGAGCATATGATTTTATTTTTTAGCAATTAATATAGGTGTGATAAAAATCCTCATGAAAACGTGGAATCCTTGATTATTTAAAAAACTTTTCAGATTTTTAAAAAAAAATTATTTTTTAGAACATTAAATTTATTGGGAGAAGGGCCCAGGAAATTTTTTTGCATACAGACCCAAGAGTTCTAGTTACGCCATTGTCCATGGTGTCTTGAACATGCTGCAGAATGGAGAAGTGGCTTGCGAATGCGCCACCGCTTGTCGCCGGATGCGTCGATACACATCTGCTGACATCACTCTGGCTGCACCGGCACCCGTCGAACTTGCCACATTTTCTTGTTCCAGCCATCCTGCTACAGCTGGTGCACTGTGGAAGCGTCCAGGTATGTGTCAGCTGAGATTTGCCGTCTGACCAACCTGCCCTTCTCAATCCGATCACCATATCCCTCGTAAAATCGTCTGTCTGCTGGAACTGCCTCCGTTGACGACGGCCTGGCATTCTCTGCTATTAGACGTGTCCTGTGAGACAAGAACAAATTTTCTACGATGATTTCCCTAGTAGAAATAACGGTACGAAAATTGAACATTCTACAGGTTCCTTCCCTTATATCTTCAACGTGCGTTGGAGAGCTGCGCATTTCACTTCATTCGCATAACTCGATGACGCGCGTCTACTCTAATTTGCATAATTTTCGGGTCTCTCCTTCTTGGTGTTGCATTTTCAATTTCAGGTAGTGTATTTTCTCTTGTATCCTTGTTTTAAACAGTGCAGGATTTCTATTTTTGTACCGTTAGATAGCTCGGAAATAATATTTCAAATTAAGAGTTTTGGGAATTTCAGATTAAGAGTTTTGGGAATTTCAGATTAAGAGTTTTGGAAGTAATTTACCAAATTTTGGCCCTTTTTTAAAATATCATTGAGTGTTTTTTAATTTTTTTTATCATGGCGTTATTGTTAATTGTGACGAATTTATGAATCAAAAGATTTGATCCTTCGTTTCTAGCAACGTATAATTTTAAGTGATGGTCATTTAATTTGCACAAAAATGTAGATTTCAGAAGGTATTTAACTATTAATTATGTTAACAGATATGGGGTTGGATTGCCGCTTTTTGAAATATTTCGAATTTTCCGACGAGAGATTATGTTGCAATAAGACATTTTTAATTAACAAAGCATTTCCTCAACGAGATCAGCAAATAATGTTTACTCATTAAATTTTACTTGAAATAAAACATAGCCTGGTACACAGTCCAGTCACATTAATGTGACCACCACGTACTTTCCATGTCAGAGTTAAATAACCAATCACAGAAGGCAGGTGGCAGCACAGCGCAGTTGAGCGTATATAAAGGGTGTGTGAGGGCTTCGGAAAACATTTCAATCGTTGGCGTAATGCAGAAACGAAGCGATTTATCCGACTTCCAAAAGGGCATGATCATTGGCTTTCGGGCCAAGGGTGGAAGCATTTCCGAAACGGCTGAGTTTGTGAACTGTTCGCGTGCCGCCGTGGTAAAAGTGTACCGTGCATGGCAAAATGGGACTGTCCAAAATCAGCGACGTGGCAAATGTGGTGCACCACGGGCCATAGATGACAGAGGCGAACGACGGTTGCGGAGATGCGTTCGGGCAGATAGACGGGCTACCGTTGAGCAACTGACCACCAAAATGAACCAAGGGGCTACCAAAAGTGTCTCCCAAAGTACTATTCAGCGAACATTGCTGCGTCTGGGCCTCCGAAGCAGACGCCTGGTTCGTGCACCTATGCTGACTGCTGTTCATCGACGGCGAAGGCTAGAATTTGCACGCCAGTACAGCAGCTGGACGTCCACTGAGTGGCGACAGGTTGCGTTTTCGGATGAATCGCGTTTTATGCTCCATCGGACAGATGGACGTTGGCGTATAAGGCGTGAAACCTCTGAAAGGAACCACCCTGCAACCATTGCCGGAACGGTCCAAGCTGGAGGCGGGAGCATTATGGTCTGGGGAATGTTTTCCTGGCATTCTCTAGGTTCACTGATCATTGTGGAAGGCACAATGGATCAATACAAGTACGCATCTGTCCTTGCGGACCATGTTCACCCCTACATGCGCATTGTTTTTCCTCAGGATGATGGCATCTTCCAGCAGGACAATGCGAGGTGCCATACAGCTGCCAGTGTACGTGCGTGGTTCGAAGAGCACCAGGATGAGTTTACCGTCCTCCCCTGGCCAGCAAACTCACCTGACTTAAACCCAATCGAGCATCTGTGGGACCATCTCGATCGAGTTGTTCGCGCCATGGATCCTCAACCGCGTAATCTAGCGCAGCTGGCCACGGCATTAGAGTCGGCATGGCTCAACATCCCAGAGAACACCTTCAGGGACCTATGTGACTCTCTTCCTGCACGTCTCGCAGCAGTCCGCTCTACGAAAGGTGGTTATTCTGGCTTTTGACAGATGGTCACATTAATGTGACTGGACTGTGTATATAACGCAGTTTGAAAAGGAAGAATTTCCATGTTAAGGGTTTGAAATAAAAATGAAATTTTTATTTTGTACAAACATACATATATACAAAGTGATTAAAAAATATCTGGCAAAAATGTAAGGCAGATAGAGGGGATGAAATAAGTAGATTTTGTAATGGCATGTGTGTGCGCTTTGAGGCGCTACAGGCCGTTGTTGATGGGTAAGTAAAAGCGTTTAGCTGGTAAAATCATCATTACTTTTGAAGATTTAGAGCGGTATGCATCCGTAAACTAACACGAAATTCGGCGACATGTATTCTATTCATGGAGCTGTGCCTAAAATGGAGTAGCTGTTTAAAGAAAGCACAGAGAAAGATTTCAGAGTACCTCCTTTGAGCAGTTACTTGATCTCTGTCCGCAGCTCCGTAGATCAAATGTATTTTGGAAAGCTCCACGCTCGTGCAATGATACATGCCACTAAAAATCAGGAGGAAGAGTAACAATTTACGTCATCAGTGCTTTTACCCATTGCTCAACATCGCCTTGTACCACCTCAACGCTCCATTTCGAAGCGCATACTGCCTTACGAAATCTGTTTATGCTTATTTCAGACACATCTATTACCTTTATATTTTTGGCAGATGCTTTTTAATCATTCTTGTATGTACTATATTGTTACGAATTTTGTGTAATATAGTATGAAATTTCTGAAGAAGTGAAGTTCTGCCGGAAAAATAAGATTACAGGAGCAAGTCCTATTTAACAATGAGGTAAATGGGTATCTCGGTAATTTGGCGAGATATCGCTTAGCTAGCGAACGTTTTGGCGGCTAATTGTTGTCGCTAAATTTGGCGAGAAATCGACAAAAGTCGCAAAGCTTGGCGTTTGGGGTTCGAACCTTGTATAACTGTAATTGACCTAATGACTATATGTGTAGCTGTAGCCATATTTGGTGCAACGTAACTGAATATGCCTAACAGCAACTTTGAGAAATCCAAGGTACCGGAAATTTCTAGGCGGCCGGGGGAAATTAATATAAGACCGGGGAGAGCGTCAATCTTCAGTTCTGCAGCTCAAATTTGACTTCGGAGAATTGAGAGATCTCCGCGGCAGTTTTGCTCTTTAGATGTGATTTGCATTTCGTTGTTTTTGACATTCTTAGTAGTTTGAAGACCTAACTACTGATTGTGCTGTGTTACACTGAGAAGAGTTGTACGAGTGCTTTTGTGAAAATTCCAGAACTGTAAAAGGTTTCTTTTGTGAGAATAAATTTTATCGTTCTGTGACCTATATGGTGCTCAGTGCTCTTGTCAACCACAGCTGTAATCCTGCACTCCTTGGCTTGATGAATTTCGTGGGCTTGTTCTGATTTTACTATCAGTCAAGTGAGATAAATCACAACAACAACAGCAACAATAAATTTTATCAAGCCATCATCGATTTTATGTGCATTCAATCCATTATTAACCGGTGCGTACGTAACAATATATGCAGTATAAAGTTTTAGTGAACGATCAACGTCAATCGTTGCTTCACAGCAATGTATTCCTTTCAGATTCGCTCATATTTTATGGCAATTAAAGTACATTAAATACTTTAAGCTGATATTTAATCAGTCCTATTCTTTCAATACGTATAATCTAATTTGTATCTAAAATTTTCTTTGGTGGAAATTCGGAAGAAAAATTCTTCGAAAGGTCCATCTTTTGATGATAGGAACTATAATATAGACATTAAAAAATTATACATCTGCTGTAATACAGAAAAAAAGGGGGGAGAACGACCTTGTTACATTTAGTTTCATGTATCATTTATTGTAAATCTTAATTTAAAAAAGCGGTATGAGCGCAGGTTAAGTGTAAGAAAACGTCTTCATTCTGTATTACTCCCCCCTATATATTAGTTTCATTACAATGGTTTCAACCACGTAAATTATTTAAATTTCTTCCAAAATTACTAAGTTCTGCAACTATTTTCTGATTTAGGTTTGAGATTTGAATTATTAATCACAAGACATATGTACGCATTTTTTTTATTGTTTAATAAAAAAATACATTGTCATTTACGTTACATCTGCCGTAGTTACAGGTAATAATCTACAAGTATCCGGCCATTTGGTAGAATTACATATAATAATAAGATTACTCTTACCTTCAAATACATTTCTTATGTCCATCATATCATTCACAGTGTTAAAAATCAATAACTACGCTAAACTATTTTGAGTCGCTTTACAAAGCTTCTTTTAGATTGACTGATTTTAGATTTTTATTGTTTAATAAAAAAATAGAATAACAAAGCCAGATTACTGCTCAGACCACAAGCTTCAGCTTATGTTTTAAAGACGGCTCGAAATTTCTCCTGACTCTCTGCCTTTCTCTCACACGAAAAGAAAGTGACACCTGAAATAATCTGGGACTGTGTGAAAGCACGTTGTATTTAGGACGCTATTGATCAAGCTCCATGAATAATATTTGACGTTTATCCTGACTGATCTTGGCCAAAGCCCAAGTTGTCATTTACGTTACATCTGCCGTAGTTACAGGTAATAATCTACAAGTATCCGGTCATTTGGTAAGAAAAAGAATTACATATAATAATAAGATTACTCTTACCTTCAAATACATTTCTTATGTCCATCATATCATTCACAGTGCTAAAAATCAATAACTACGCTAAACTAATTTGAGTCGCTTTACAAAGCTTCTTTTAGATTGACTGACTAAAGACTGAAAAACAGGGGGGGGGGAACGTATTTTTGAATAATTTTCATAATGTAAGAACTGATGAAGTAAGCGACCGGGCGGGGGGGGGAATTGACGGTTGGCCGTCTTTTAGTTTAAAGAACCGCTGGTGTTTAATGCGTAGTATTACTAACGGAAGTGTGAGGATGTTATAGAACAAATAAAACAAACAAAAGACTTTATGCACACATTTATTTTGTTTTTTTATTTATTACATTTATTCATTCAAAATGACCCTATGTAAAACTGGCCCAGAGATGAGAATTTATATGAGAAATAAGATACATAAGATGTGTGCAGTTATATTCCGTCTTGAATTGCCCGACAGCCCAAGGTGGGCCCTGGTCTTCTCAAGAAGCCAATCTGCTAGCGTTCTTTCAATCTTTCCAGGCCAATATGCTAGAGTTTTCTAGCTTCGCCAGACTCTGCAGTCGTAGTGAATGAAAATATAAGTGAGATTGCATTAATTTCTTCTTCCCTTCTTATGAAACATAACAAAGAGATCTGATACTATCAAATGGCATAGTTTCTAATTTTTTTCCAAAGAAGCTTCACTTCAGCCTACCCGAAGAGGAAATAACGTACTCATTTTGAACTAATGGGACAAATGCCAATACTCTCTTCAGAAAACTGAAATAACAATCATTTGACAGCTACTAATTTATGTCTTTTAAGATGAGCCTAGATAAAAGGTTACCTCGATATCATGTGACAGGCCGACAGCTGTCAGCTTCCATATTGACAACCTCTGAGCTCAAGAAAAGACTGTTGGTCCTGGAATATCTGAGGATGTTTATCAGAAGAATAAAGAAGAGACAAATTTTTCGGAAGCTGTTGCTGATTAATATCTGAGGAGGAAACAAAAAGCATTTGTTTAGGAGGATGCAAGTGCACCTCCATCCACCCCGCTGGCTACGCCCATTATGAAAGCGACTGGACGCCAGTTAGACCTGATGAGCTCTGGGAAATGTTTGGATTAGTTCTATTTATGGGACATATCGAAAAAGAGAGCATTCGGTCGGAATTATTGGTTCATGGATGCTGGGCAGTCAAAACACGAAATTGTAGCGTGTTACTTTTTCCTCGTGTGTAACGTGATTCTGAGCCGATTTCTCTCCAAAAGTCTTCGACGAACTTTAAAATTTATTAATTAAAGGAATTCGAGGACTATCTGTGTGGGGGAGATGCCATTATAGAAGACTTCCTAAGTAAAAGAGGCACATATTCACGTTTTATATGAGGAAAGCCATGAAACCTCTCATGTTCGCCTGAATTAACCCAGGTTGACCTACAGTATTCAGAGATATTACCGCTCTTTCGCTGGTGAGTTCCTCCACAAAAGTACCCGTATTTCAGGCAACTAGTTCTAGCCTGCATCGAACTTCTGAAAACTAAGGAGCAGATTTTAATCAAATTTGCTATGAATATACATTTATAACAGAGAAAGAGCTATACTACTCAAAAGTCATTTTATATATGCATGATTGTCAGTAAAGTTCATAATGCAAGGATGCCGAAAATCCACGTTGTGATATCGAACTAAAAATAAGCGTAATATGGGGTATGGCTCCCTCTCACAGCCAGACAGGTCGCGCAACGGGACGGCGTACTGGACATGAGGCAGTTAAGGAATCCCTGTGCCAGGCGATCCCACTTCTGCATCAAGGCAGTTTTCAACTTCGCGATAGTTCTTGGAGGGGGGAAATGGTGAGATGAAACTGCCCTCCCAAAAAGCGTCTCAGACATGCTTTATAGGATTAAGGTCGGGACATCTAGCTGGCCATTAAATGTTGTCAGTTATCCTCAGTTTCCAAGTATTGGTCGACGGGTTGAACCCTTTGTAGACAACCGTTACCGTCCATTAACAGGAACCCACGACCAACTACGCTTCTGAAAAGTCGAATAGAGGGCTCTAAGATCTCCCCATACATGTAATAGTACTCATGTAATAGTCTGGAAGCATTTATCAAACACATGCAGGGTGTGTGGCTATCCAATATAATGCCTGTTTAAACCATTAGACTTCCGCCACCATATTCTACCCTTCCAAATTTTCCTGATAAAGAGGGATGGTGTCTTGTTGAATAATCTCTCCAGACAGAGATACGTTAAGAATCAATGCCCCAGGATGAATCACGACTCACCTCTGAAAATGCACGGTGCTCCACTGAAGTCTGGTTCAAGGCATGTGTTATCTCTACCGTGCTAAATATGCTCTCTTGCGTGCTGCAGTGAGTGGAACGGGACCAGAGGGTTTTCTGGCATACAGCCCTATCTCATGAAGCTTTGAAGTAATTGTAGACCGTAAAACTCGGGCTGCATTGACAGCACACAGCTCACGTGAGCTATAGCGGTCCTGTGTCGCCGCGCTGAGAGCCCCAAACTATGATTCTCATTCATCGTTTTAGATCTTGGTTGACCTTGCCCGGGTCTTCTCGATATGGATCCATTGTCCTGAAACTAATTTCAAAAACTGTAGATGACACTGGGCGTTACATTGTAGCCATCTGCGCTTGTGACTGTTCCATCTCCAGTGTACTGACAACACCCCCCCCCTCATTCCATTATCTATACATCCGTGGCTACTACACAAACTACAGAAAGCTCCTCGTGCGCCTATATCCATTCCGCAATCATAGCTCTGCAGACACGCACGGCACGTGTACGCTTACATATTCGAGTCTGAATGTTTTACCATAATTCTTCGACGGCATACTTAGTACCTTTGGTTCAATACTTTTTGTAAAAATAGACATGATTTGCAAATTTTCTTAATTTTGCACATCGCCAATACGTAGTATTATATTACCAGTGCATTTATGCCAGGGTCGTCTTAACGCATGGGTCCGCTGAGCACTTGCCCAATGGCCCCCAAGTGCATACGGGTCCCATGCTTATACGTTTATATTTCGCCTACATTACATTTTTGTGAGCAGTGGCTAGCTACATCTCTCTTCAGGTGCCAAACTGATGTTAGGAAATTTTAGAATGTTTTTCATTCTGTAAATTTTACTGCTTTCATGGAGGAGACAAATGACCCCTACAATGACTAGGGAGGGAATCATTAGGGAACTGTAAAGGACAGCAGAAAAGTGATTTGGATCGTGCAGTTATAAGGGCCTTTTCAACCTTTTTCTCCTGTTCTAAAGGCTGTTTTCTACGAACAAGCGCGAATTAGGGTACTCACATGTTTGTGCTGTTTTTAGAATGATGTTTGTCTATGTGTATGTGTGTGTTGATTTTTTCATCCTCAATAACTCTTACTGAAGCTTCCAAAAATTTCCATTTTCCATATTTAAGCTTTCCACATTCATATAAAAAGTTGATTAGATTTGGGGGAAAATTGGACAGCTAGAAGTAGTACTTTAGTTGAAACCCAGAAAGCCTCTTTACACTATACGTACTCCAACCTACAGCAAAACTTGTCAGTAGTCAATGTGTGAATGACATTTTTACGCTTTGAAAATGTACATATAAAGCATATTTTTTATTACCTATTTGTTAATATTTAATTAAACCATTAATTATAATCCATTTAATTAGATTTAGCTTAAAATCTATATATATGTATATATAATTGAATAATTAAAAATCTTATAAATTTTATACATATTTTATTAGACATTTTCATTTTACTAAAGCGGAAATATCAAAATTTACTAAAACATTATTGATGCAAATATCTTAAATCACAAATAATCATAGAGGAATTTAGAATCCATAAATCATATCTTTAGGTTTCTGATTTCTACATGGAAATAAAATTTAAAAAAATGAATTTTAGATACACAAGAATAGTATATATAACCATTATAAAATTACTTATAATTTCTTTACAAATAATGAATGTAAAGATTTATAGGCAGCATACTTAGTAAGTTTAAACTCTGAATTAGAGAATATTTTAAAAAAAGTTCATTTTCCTTTTCAATTAGAACTACTTCAAGAGTTTCATATTTAAATTTGGTCAAAATTCAGGCTAAAAAAAAATTTTTTTTTTAAATAAGAGAAAAAAATTCTTTTCCGAGCTGTATTAGAATGAGGTAATATTAAGGTAACGAGCGTTACTTTGTATTTAATGCACCCATTCATATCTTTTAATTTTACAATTTTTCTCCATGCTGTATCAAATCTGTATATTCATACTTTCCAATTTTGGCATTTAAGATTTTTATATCAATGGAAACAATTAGATTTTTCTTAATATTAATACACTGGAAGTGATACCTTGACACTTGGAACAGGCTTTCGTAAGAAGATGGAGATAATCTGAAACTTCTCAAATTTGGTATTTAAAATAGGCATGTGATTCAGAACAACATATAACATTTATAAGGGTTAAATGTATTTTTGAATTAAATGCTATGAGAATAAATTCATTATGAAGCAATTAAATGTATTAGTCTATAATATCATATTCATTTCACTTTCGTAGTAAAAGAATGCTGCCATCAAATGTTATGTGTTATTTTTAAAGACATAGTTTAGCAACTGTGGAAAAAAATGGATGGGAATAGATAACAGTGTATTGATAATTCTAAAGATTTCAAAAATTTTATGTTTAAGTCATTGATTTGTAAATTTAAAACATATACGACGAGAGGATGCATACTTCAGCATGTATAATTATTTTTTCCATTTGATGAGAAAACAGAAGACTAAAAAACGAGCAGTGTTTATCGTTAAGACTGAACCATAAAGTTAACAAATAAATTAAATTTTATTTATAAATGACCAATTAAATGTGATAGTTCACTTAAAGCTCATTACTGTTCGGTCAATTCCACGTCTTAACATGGAGTTAGCAGGAGGTCATGAGCTGGCCACATCAGATTTTCTAAATCTGAGGAATATTTAGTCGCAATATTTGAAAATAACAGAAGTCTTGGAATAAAAAAGAAAAGTGAAACATATCTTCCATCTTCTGTGAAATATACCACTTGTTTTTTCAAAACTAATAAGAATTCAAATTTTACCTTAAAAATGTAACTATCAGATGTTCTTTAAATTCCATAAGGGGAACATATTTTTATATGCCCTAAAAGCAATTATTTTTTAAAAGCTTTACAAACATATTGCACACTCAATCACAAAAACAATTGCCACTGGGACTTAAACCTCTTCTTATATTGGCCATATAAGAGATCATTCTACCATGCAACTAAAGCTTTCTTTCTACAAAAAAAAAAAAAAAAAAAAAGCTTTAAAGCATTAAAAATTACAATTTACGTTACATAAAGATGATAGACATTAAATTTATAATTTCACTTTAAACGTTACACAAAATGTAAATCCTTAACAATAGCGCAATCAAGATTAAATCTGTTCTGTTATATTAAAAACTTATTAATTTGCCTATGTACTTTTTAATATCTGATTCCTCAATCATCTGTATATTTTGTAAGTACCAACCTGTATGAAACCAGTCATACAAGAAGAAATTCCCAGTATGTTACCGAAAAATAGATATAGATACCATATATATTATATTTTTAAAAATCTACTTTTTATCTTCATATAAATTGCATGAAAGAATTGATCAGATTAATTTTTTTCCC
>KK114867.1:247427-310266 GCA_000611955.2 Stegodyphus mimosarum | reverse complement strand
AAAAAAAAAAAAAAAAACATAATTATTATGAAAATTAATCTTGCGTATAAAATTTGGAGTAAATACATATATCTATATCCATCTATCTATTAATATGTATACTGTTTAGTGTGTGTGGGTTCATAATAGATTGAATGAACACATAACCAATGATAGATTGATAAAATTTATTTTACCAAAAGAAATACTCGCAGATCTGGAATTTTTCACAAAAATACTTGTACAGCTCTTCACAGTATTACAGAGTACAATCAGTAGCTACACTTTAAACTACTTGTTAAACACAATGCAATGCAAAATGCATCTGAAGAGAGAAGCTAAGATGGCTATCTCAGTACTAAGAATTCAGCTCTGAGCTAACAAATGAAAGTAGATGCACTCTTCCGTCTTAGATAGTTGTCACCCGGCCGCTGAAAACTCCCACATTTATTGAAAATACTGGAAGGCCACGACGGCCAGACACAGTTACAGCTGCCTTAGCATCAATTACAGTTATTCAGTAACACACATTACGGTCATACAGGGACTGAACCCAAATGTCGCTAAATGGTTGGCAAGTTAGGTGACCTTAGACGGTTTCTTACCAAATTTAGTAACCAAAACCATCACCAGCTTGGCAAGATACTGCCAAACTAGTGAGATAGACATTTACTCAATGTTAAATAGACTTGTCCCTGTATTCTTACTTTTGCATAAATTTGCAAATTTAGAAAATAAATAGAACCACGGTCTTAGTACTATTTACATTATATACACTATAGGGACTACATACTATGGTTATAGCAAGGGGCTAGCCTAGCATAAAGAATGACTTAAAATTAGTCTTAAAATTTGATGACTTGTGGATCAAAACTATGATGCCATTCAGCCTATTTAGGACCCTCCCAAGGTGATTGTAGTGTAGGAGAAAGTCCTTTTCATCAAATTGGATTTTATGACTATACTTTGTCACCTTTGTTGAATTGATGTCCTGTAGCTCTCATGCCATATTATGTTTTTATCTTCTCCATTGCCAAGTCGACTCAATCTAGCACAAAATTGTGCATCACTTCAAACCAAGCCTGGACATCTTGGATGTACTCTTCAGGCGATGAAGGCACTTCGGAAGAGTGGCCAAACAACAGGTCACAAGGCAGATGAAGGTAATGACTGAAGAGCATCTGAGATAGGAAAATAGCTGGTAGTCTCATAGACAGCACTGCGATAACCAGTAAAAACAGAGGTAACTTCTTGTCTCAGTCCTTTTGGTTTCTGGAAACTACAAGCGAGAGGTTATTAAAGATGGTTTGATTAAACTTCTCTACCATACCATCTGACTGGGGATGTAAAGGTGTTGTTCGAGTTTTGTCAATGCCGAGTAACTTGCAGAGTTCTTTAATGACATCTGAGATAAAATTTTCTTCCTTCATCAGAATGAAACTGAAGAGGCACTCTGAACCTGGAAACACAATGCTGTATCATTAGCTCTGCTACCATTACAGCATCTTGATCAGGAATAAGATATGCTTCAGGCCACTTGGTGAAGTAACCCATGACAACGAGGATTTATTTGTTGCCATTAGCATATCGTTTGATAAAATTTATTTTACCAGAAGAAACACTTTGCAATTTTGGAACTCTCCACAAAAATACTCATACAGCTCTTCACAGTATATCACACAGTACAATCAGAAGTTACACTTCAAACTACTCAGAATGTTAAACACAATGACATGCAAAGTGCATCTAAAGAGCACAGCTAAGACATACACTGCTGGCCACCGTCAATACAACACCCTGAAGGAAAAATGAAATTTACAACATGCATTAGCGGAGGTGAGACATGCAAATGATTAGAATTTCAGCGCAGACGCACATCACGCGCACCTGTGATGCCACTTAAAAGCGCTATTTAAGGCTTAGAGTTTTCAAAGATTTCAAGTTCGGCAATTGTGTCTTTCTTGTGGTTTTTTAAAAAAAAAGATCAATTATGCCTCGTAGTAAACAGCGATCATCGTTTGATCAAGTATCCGAGTTCGACAGAGGAAGGATAGTGGCCTACCGAGAGTGTGGATTATCTTTCAGGGAAATCGGTAGTTGTGTTGGACGAAACCAAACAACTGTAATGCAGATATATGACCGTTGAATGCAGGAGGGTACGACGGACCGGCGTGTTCGATCGCATCCACCTCAGTGCACCACTTCACGTGATGACACGAACATTGTGCGTATGGCAGTGATGGATCGCTCAGTCACATCATGAACCATAGCATGGCACATTCAGTCTGTAACGCATCATCCATTGTCTGCGCGTACCATTCGACGCCGTTTACAGCAGAGTGGTCTGTCCGCAAGACGTCCATTGCTTCATCTACCCTTGACGCAGAACCACAGACATCTCTGCCGCCAAAGGCACGATGAAAGAAGGATGTGGACGGCAGAATGGAATGAAATTGTCTTTATTGACGAGTCATGCTTCTGTCTGCAACACCACGATGGTCGGATTTGAGTCTGGAGACACCGGGGAGAGAGGATGCTGAGCAGCTGCGTTATACACCACCACACTGGTCCTGCACTGGGTATTATGGTATGAGACAGTATTGGATATCACTCTCGCACTCCTCTAGTATGCATTGCCGGTATTTTAAACAGCCAGCACTACATCTCCGAGGTATTGGAGCCAGTTGTCCTTCCTTACTTCAGGGCTTGCCCACAGCCATATTTCAACAGGATAATGCATGACCACACGTGGCACGCATTGCCAAACGGTTCTTCATCAATTGCCAGATTGAATTGCTTCCCTGGCCGGCTCGCTATCCGGATCTTTTGCCGATAGAAAACATGTGGTCCATGGTTGCTGACCGATTAACCCAGATTACATCCCAAGCTGCCACACCAGATCAACTTTGGTAATGTGTGGAAGCTGCTTGGTCTGCTGTACCCCAAGAACACATCCAAAGTCTCTTTGAATCAATGCCGAAGCGTGTGGCAGCGGTGATGTCCAACAATGACGGCTAATCTGGCTACTGATTCTGGAAGGAACCACACTTCACAGAAGTCTATAAATTTAATCATTTGATACTTGGTCAACTTGTTATCTACTAAATAAATTTTGTTGTGATATCTCTTGTCTTTCTTGGTGTTGCAATTTGGGAGGCCAGCAGTGTATATCTCAATACTCTGAATTCAGCTCTGAACTAACAACTGAGAGCAGATGCTCTCTCCCATCTCTTAGATAGTTGTCACCCGGCCTCTGAGAAACTTCCCACACTTCTCGAAATTATTAGAAGGCCATGATGGGCAGACACGGTTACAGCTACCTTAGCATCAATTACAGTTGTTCAGTAACAGTACACAACATACAGTTATCCAGGGACTGGATGAAAATGTTGGCAGGTTTGGCAACAACAACTTGCTAAATCTGACAACAAAAATTAGAACCAAAACCATTGCCAGCTTGGCAAGTTATCGCCAAACTAGTGACAAAGCCATTTGCTCAATGTTAAATAGATTTGTCCCTGTATTCTCACTTTTCTGGCAACGTTTTCATGTTGCATTATATGAAAAAAATGGTGTCCACTGAAAACATTGCGGATGAAAACGTCACAGAGAAAACAATGCAAGGCGAAAACATCATGGTACAAAATACCATTGTCAATAATAAAGCAGTTAAAAAACATTATCAAAAATATCGTGGTAAAAAATAAAGCACCTATAAATCATTGCATGCAGATGACAACACAGACATGCGTTTTTCAGACATGCTTTAATAATTGTAAAAGGATACTCGCACAATGATTTGTGAGCGCAAGATGGAAAGAAAGATAATTTTTACTTTCATATTTTTTTTTATTAACTAATAAATATTTGTTGAAAATGTAAAATGAAAACTTAAGCACAGAAAATTAATGCAACTTAATAGAATTTTAAATTGACATAGTTAATTAACAAAGGTCATTAATAAATTATTTCGTTATAAAGTTTTACTGGTAATTTTTTATGAAAAGTATAACCTAAAAAAGAATAGAAAAAGGAAGATAAGTAACTGCATGACTTTATCTATAACAAATTGCTATGTTAATTATGAGATTATTTTATTCATTTTTGTTAATGATACTCTTATAGTGAAAATTATTTCTTGTTTTGTTTAAATTTCTTGCTCAGTTTTTTAAAAACGTATTAGTTAATAAAAAATATGAAAGTAAAAATTATTCTTCTTTCCATCTTGTGCTCACAAATCATTATGCTGATATCCTTTTACAGTTATTAAAGCCTGAAAAACGCATGTCTGCAATGTTATCGTCATGCGATGATTTGTAGATACTTTATTTTTTACCCCAATATTTTCGGTTACGATATTTTGTACCACGACGTTTTAGAACTGCGATGTTTCCTCTTTGCTTCATTTCCTCCTGTGATGTTTTCACCTTTTGTTGTTTTCAGCTGTAACCAAAAAAGTAGTACAATTTCATTAAAATTGTTTCCTTAGATACAAAATTTATACATATATATATTATACATATGTAAGATATAACAAAATACGATAGCTGCTTTATTGGCGACCTCAAAATTAACATTCTAGATTTAGTTCACTCCCCCTAAATTCATTTGTTCTCCCAAATTCAAGATCTTTCTATGTTATTTAATGTTACCTGAAAACGGCAATTAAAATTAAAATTAGCCAGTCACAGATTAGCTGTACTTGTACATCAGATTTGGTATGAATACTCTTGGCAAAGTAACTACGTCATTATTCTTCTGCATTCCTTTCTCTAGCTACCGCTATTGCTAACGTGTCTTCTATACTCTGCTTGTCGCTTTAAAATGATGTCACCCCCCATTAACCTGTGTTATATAAGAAATTATTGCAACTGTTATGATTAAATAATTGGCTGAACTTAGTTTCGTATGAACTCCTTACTCAGACCGTTTCACTCTGCCATCGAGATTGTCAGCTTTTAAAGTACCCGGATTGCGACTACGCAGTAAAAATTATTGTATATATATATATATATATGAAATTCGTAAAGAAATACAAGAAGAAAAACTTAAAAATTAATGAATTTTAAAAGGACTTAAAACACATGATGCAATAAACATTTTAATGTTTTAATTGTTTAAATTTGCTTGTTATTAATTAAGCATTTTAATTAACAATTCCAATTTAATTAATAACAAATTTCAATTTTTCATTTCCACAATAGTATACATTTACTATCTAAATTTTACTTCACATTTCCTAGGAGATAATTTTACTTTTATATATTTTCTATTATATATATGTAACCTATTATGAAACCTTGAACTAGTGCTGGACAACTTCTTACCCAGGGGCTTGATTACTACCTAAACCTGGCTCATGTTCTAGAGGACTCATTATATATAATCATATTTATCATATTATAATTCATTATAAATATACTTTCTATGACAAACAAGAAAAAATAGACCTTGATGGCCCTTGAAAGAACTGGGTCTGGGCTAAGTCTGGGCAGCATATTGATTTAATCAAGACCCATTCTGACAACTTTAGTACCCCATTAAGCCTACATATCCCAAATAGCTCCCATAGAGTTTGCTGTTTAATCTTATGCACACACATTAACTTCTAATTTAAAACTTGATCTGTGCATATATATAGTTATATACATATTGATGGGATATTAAATTTTATATATATTTTATAATCTAATATTTTTGGGTCTGAATAACTTTTTATAAAAACATACTAATATTTTTTTGCAACAAGAACAAAACATCACAGAAAATGCACTCTACTATTTTTTAAGTTGTGCACTTTATTATTAATTTACCCAGGTTGATGTATCTGCACTAAATTATTTTAAAATAAACCCCATTTACTCAGGAGAGAATGCAGAAAAATGCAGTATACAAAGAATAAACAACATACAGGTCAGAATTAGACAATATAAACTGAAAGATCACAGTAAATTGCATTGTTTCATTTCTTTCTAAATTGAAGTAGCTTGGTAACATGATCAAATCTCTTGTTTTTCAGACACACTGTACATTTAAGAAAAAAAAAAAAAAAAAAGACCCAACATCATATCCCAGTTAATTTGACTAGCAATTTGTTAAGAAATTAAATCATGTTAAACATTCTTGTTCCAGATATAGTTCATTGAATGGAATGAATGTGTAAAGTTTTATAGAGGAAGATAGCTAAAACTCATAGTACAACAAAAATCCTTGAAAAACGGCATATACATCTTAAACAACTTCTGATACATTTTATGCTATTAGATTGTAAGCATTTGCATAGTAAAGAATAAAAATTTTAAGAACAGTAAAAGTAAGATTTACCTTAAATGTAACAAAGAGTTGACTCTTTCTTGTAATTTGCACTTGAACTATTTGACCACCTTTGACACCTAATATGAAAAAAAAAAAGTTGATTATTTTAAGCCACACAATTAGTTATGCTCACACATCACTGGATAATATTATGAATATTGGTACATTTTGATTATTTGCATCCAGAACAAGAAGCTGTCAAATAACACACCACCAAAAAAATATTTATGTGGCAACCCACGGTGACATCAAAAAAGTAGCAATCCAGGCATGCATGAAGCAATGGATTATCATTATTGAAATTCAACAGTCATTTTTCTGATTAGTATTTCTTTTTGCAGTGAATACATTTGTTTTCATCATAATGAACCACAACTGAATCAGAGAATTTGCCCTCTCATTTTCATTATGTTGGGACGTACACTGAAATTTCAATTGTATCTGGGCAATCAGCGTTTATTGATGGCGCACAATATAGAGGTTGTGGACAATGGTGAGTTTGTCTAGTTCTTAAGTAAAAATAGATCACTGTGTACAAAGGATGAACAGCAGGGGGAAAAAAAAAGTTAGGTGTATGGGGAAAAAAAAGGGGGAAGCATTATACACATTGTTAAAATAGATGCAAAGATATCCAAAAAAACATTTCTCTCTAAATTCATCATGAAGTTTTCAGTTGAGGTGCAGATAATTAGAAAGTATTTAAGTATTTATAAACATAAAATCATTGTGGTAAAAAGATTAACATTAAAATAATAATAATAATAAATTTAGAAAGCTTTGTGCACATGTTGAAGATGTCTTTCTCTCTCTTTCTTTAAAGCACAGAATTTTTTTAGAAGGTTCATTTTCCTCACAGAATACCATATGAATGATAATTATCTGTTTTAATTAAAAAACTATTAAGTAAATAAAGTAAATGTGTAAAACTTGAAATAACTAGCTTCATATACTTCAATGCCCAAGAAAATTTTTTTAGAACAAGTAACAAAGCACTGGTTGAATTCTAGAAACTGCAACCAAGGTAAGATCTCAGTCTTTTCACTAAAGTTTTATAATTTCACTTATGTTTTCAATTCTTTCAATAATGTTCTCTTTGTTGAAAGGTAAAGGATTTTTAATAGCTAGTTTAACTAAAACAGAATATTTTAAAAGAAAGTACAATGCGACTGAAGCATTTATTACACTATCTGCAGATGGTTTCAGTTTTGAAATTAAAACGTGTGTGTGCATTTATATATATATATAAATAAATGCACACACACGTTTATATAAATAAATAAATATATATATAAGTAATTAAAAGTAAATTTAAAAGCCTATGACTTGTGCTAAAGCTGCAAAGTAATGAACCAATAATTCAGAATAATACCATCCCCAAGGAACAGAAATTCAATTTAAAACCATGAATTATGATAAGAAAAAAATTTTTTTTCATCAGTATTTTAACTAGTATTTTAAATAAGTATTTTCTAAACTTCCTTTGTTTTAAAAACATAAAAATCGGCAAAGAAAAATCCTCAATTGCAAAAACACTAAAATCAGAAGAAAAAATTTTAAGCATTGAAAAAGTAGCTGCTGTCATTGATCATAGATTAATTGACTTGTCAAGGGGAATAAACCAATCTACAATCCATTAACAACTAAATTAGGTGAGAGTGTTTTGTCTTTCTTCTAAGTAAGGATCAAATTATATTTCTGAAAGAACCAAATCTTAAGCCACTAAACAATACTCAATGAATAGAATAACATTAGTCCATTTAAATCCAAAAGAATCTTCATAAAGAAAATTAAATTAGTAAATAATCTTTTAAATTTAAGTCGCTCACGAAGAACACTACTAAACAATATCCTTACTTTAGAAGACATAATCCCTGACACTCTCATTTTCAAACTCAAATACAAAAGTAATACATTTTAGAACATTAAAAAGTAAGTCAAAATCAGAAGATCAAAAATGACATAATCCCTTAAATTAAAGTTTAATAAAAGTAATTAATTAGAAATTTAAAGATCAAAAAAGGAATTAAAATTAACTAACCTGTCTGTAAAATTGGCCTTTTTTTCTTATCATAATTCATGGTTTTAAATTGAATTTCTGTTTCTTGAAGATGGTACATGGAAAGTTTTCTTATTATAAATTGCACATATATATATATATGTAGAATGGCATTGTCTACAATATTCGGATGACGCTGGAAGCTGTGTGAAAGAACTCTTTTTTTTTTTCTTTTTTTCCCCGAGACAGAATTCAGAGGATTCTGCCATAAAGACAATGACGTGATTGAAAGGTGTTTAAATGTAAAAAGCAGTTACTTCTCTTCATCTGTAAATAATCTCATCTGTTTCTTTCTATGCATGTAATCACTTTTAGTTTGTAGGAAATATTCATGTTTCCATTAAATTTTTGAGTTTTCCATGGATTAGTTATTGAGAACCCCTAGACAACCATCTTGGAAGTAAATTCACAGACATCATACTCCTGGATTGTAAATAGCTGATCCTACAGATTATGGGCGGTTATTTCCATATTGTATTTGTTTCGATTATTTCCATATTGTTACTTCTAAGAATAGTTTTCTATTGTACTGTGAATCAAGATGACTACTTTAAATTCTATTCCCAGAGTTTCAAATTCTTTATGAACTAACTGGGCCTACAAAATCTATTAAACTTTTACATAAATTGCATTTGGAATTTTAGGTAATAGGAAAAATAGAGCGAGGTTTCGTAACTTTTGTCGTTTTCAATCTGATTTTAATATTGAAGAAACAAAACAAAGATTACTTCGAACTTTCACTGCAAATGATTTTATTTCTGTGTGTAATTTGTTACATTTTAAACATGAGTCAAATTCTGATAAAAATTGTGATTTAATACTGAAGAGTCTTTGTGATTGTGTCTAAGTGATGACGATGATGAGTTATCCGAAAACGAAAGTGTTCATGATTCTGGTAAGGATGATGATCTCAATTCTGTTGAATCAGAATCACCTCCCATAAAAAATTTAGTATATCAAAACATTATGACACCTAGTAATATTTAATTATATTTTCGTAACATTTTAGAAATTGCTTCGGAATTTAATGGTACTGTTACATATCTGGTTGAATCATTCATTTGCAATCTAGAAGAATCTTTTAAATTATTTAAGTTATCTGAATTACAAAAGATTGTGTTTGCTAAAAAATTGCTTACTGGTTCTGCTAAAGTATTCGGTCTTTGAAAGGTATAATGTCATGGGACAAGTTAAAAGAAAATCTGAATTTGGTTCTAAAATAAACAGTGCACAACTTCATAATTTATAACAGAAACATCATTTAAAACCTGGTGAATCCCTTTCTGAGTATTTAACTGCAATGTGAGAAATAGCCAGTCATGTTCTGTTGATGATTCATCCATTCTTGATTATAAAATTAATGGAATACCTGATCCAAGTAACAACAAAACTATTTTGTGTGGATGTAAAACTTTTCCTGAATTTAAAGAGAAATTAAAAATATATGAGAAAATCTGAATTCCAGATACAAAGAGCAAGGGTCATTTAAGTACTAACACAGAAAATAAAGCATGTACTATACATAGTAAAAGTAAAAAACCAAGGTGTTATAACTGTGGAAGTATAGGTCATAAATTGAACTCATGTAACAATAAGAGTAATTAAATGTAACTTATTTGGACATAAAGATGCAGATTGTTTCAAAACGTCTCCTAAAAATATCCAAGATGCCAAAACTGTGACTCCAATCACTCAGACTTGTCAGAAAGAAATGAATAAAACTGTTAACTTAGGTAATTTGCAAATTGATGTTTTAATAGATACTGGTAGTGAAGTAACGTTAATTCAAGAAGATATACATAAGAAGATAGGTTCTGAACTTAAGCCAGCAAATCTATAATTAAATGGATTTGGTAATGGGAAAATTGAGCCTATAGGGAGATTTGAAGGTGAATTCAAAATTGATGGTTCTTCATTTTGATCAAATATTTGTGTTATTGCAGAAAACAAGAAATCTGAGAGTGATTCTGAAGGTCAGAAAATTGCAATGGAAGTGGTTCTGAAGAAGGATTCGGAAAAGTCGTGACTTCTAGTTTTTCACTTCCAAACCCAGAAACTGATCCTGTGAGTATTGTTCCTGTTACAGTACAAGATGTGATCAAACTGGATACTTCATCTACAATCAAAGCAAGTGGCTATGATTCACTGATACTGAATTCTGATGATGTCCCAGGTGATGCAAATTCTCCTGTAAATGAAAATGATGCTGTCAATAATGAATTAGTGCAAATAGGAAACTCAAGCACAACACACTTAGATTCAAAGTCTCGAAGAAAAAAGCCGCTGCAGAAACAGATTCTGAAAAGAAGCATTTTCCCGAAGAAGAGTCAGTTGCTAAATATGATGCATTAAATGCTAATTCCACTAGAAAAGCTTCAGTAAATTACCTTGCTACAGAGAAGCAAAAGAAACCACAGAGACCACCGAGAAAGAGAAGGTTGAAAAGCAGCAGTCAGAAAACCTGATGACAAAGAAGCTGATATGGAAAGCAAAAACAGAACAAAAGAAACTAAAGAAGGTGAGAAAAAGAAGCAAAAAAGCAGATTCAGAAGATCCAGGAAGGAAACTAAATAAAATGTATTATAATATTGAAATAAGAAATTTAGAACAAATTCTTCACAAAGACTAAAAATTTAATTTCATAAGTAATAAATTTCAAATAAGCCTATAAATACAAAAAGAATTTAATAAATGTTAAAACCAAAACACTTCAAACAAGCAATGCCCCATTAAAAAAAAAGAATAGTAGAAGAGGAATTCAGTCAACTTCAGTGTCACTTCGTCAGAAGAAGGAACACTGAAATCAATTGAAATCTGTCTTCCACAAAAATCCTTGCTTCTCTCTTCTTCATTTCAATGTGCTTTAATTATAATAGTTCATTCAAAAATTCTGGCTCCTCTCCAAAGCAAGGAAAAAAAAAAGTAAATTCTAATCAAAATTTTTTACCTTTAAATAAAGAGAACTCTATTCAAAGAATCGAAAACGTAAGTGAAATAATAAAATACTTCAGTGAAAAATTTAAATAAAAATTTTACCTTTAAACAAAGAGAATATATCCAAAGAATTGAAAACGTAAGTGAAATTATAAAACTTTAGGGAATTTTGAAAACTTATTTTAAATAGTTATTGCTAAGGCTGTCATGTGACAATTTCTTCATAGACTAGAAAATTCGAATTCCCTAATATTAATGTTATCTGAATGCAGAGAGTGACGATTAAAGAAATATATGTTTAAAGGAAACAACCAGTTCATGAAAACTTTCAGAATGCTTTCTTAACCCAGTACACACAGCTTTGTGATTTTTCAAGAACAAGAAAGACAAGATGTACGAAACTTTTACATCTTCCTTGTTCAAGCAGACCAAGTAGTTAACCATTAAACATACTAAGCTGTAACCAAGCAGTTACAACTTGAGGATTTTTCAAGAACTTTCTTAATCAAGTAGACACAGATTAGTGATTTTTTAAGAACAAGGAAGATGTATGAAACTATAGATCACTAGCAGCAAAGAAAAAGCCCCAAACTAACAAAACTAAATTATATTGATTCAATTTGGCTGTTCTAACAGATTGTTCTTAAATTTTACAATATTAAATAATTACTTGCATAAAACAAATTCATATCCAAACATTGGACTTTCTTTTAGCCAATACTCAACAGCTAAAAGCCTTGAACTCATGTCTGTCAATGTTAGGTTCAACTTAACATTATTTAAAATAATGAATAATCATCTCTTAGCTTTATTTCGAATCATTAACTGCAATACAATATCTACTGCATCCTGATTTGCTACCCAAGCTAATTTTTAAAAAAAGATGGAAAGGGCTCATTTATATATATATAATAATAATAATACTTTAAAATTCAATTTGCATAAAAAATTCCAAAATTTTCCTTTTATACTTTTTATTTCTATATAATTTACACAGAAGAAATAATGCAGACTATAATTAAAAAAGTATTACATTTTTTATTTTTTGTTCCAATTATGATTTTTAAATTATTGAGCAATAAGCCATGAATAAAAAAGTGGAAATGGACATAAACGTTAACAGTACTATGGTTTAAATGTAGGAATACTTGGCGGGGTGTAAAAGCAGCAGCATTTAAAAATTCAAAAGTTAAAAAAAATAAGATCAGAGATAATTAAATATTATCTCCTGCTACACTGTCAGTAATGAAGGGTGTCAAAATAGCAAAAATCTACTTGAAATGCACTGTTGAATTTTAATATAATTTTAGAGAATTTAAAATTTTTTTCACATTCGTTAACATAACAACTGTAAGATAATTAATTCTTTAAGTAAAACACTAAATTTTAATTGGCATAATTTATTAACGAATGCAGATAGAGTGAAATTTTGTCAATTTCAAGTTTTGGACTATTCATACAAAAAATTCAGCACAGAAAATCTGAATTCTTGTGTTAAGAATTTGAATAATTAGAAAAATAAGTTTCTATTTATTAATTTATTTTTGTGTTGCATGACTACCCATTTATTTTACCATCTAGGTGTACTACCAGTTTCTGATTGGATAGAGTCTAATTTAATTTACTCCACTATCTACGTCTTTTTTGTTATGTAATAATAGTTTCTATAACCTTTATGCCCATTTACCCATTATTTTAAGTCTCTTTTAGATATCAATTTTTTTTCCTTGGGGGGGGTAATCATTATTCTTCATTTTTGAATTTATAGACTAAAAAATCCTCCAAGCAGAAAATACAAAATTCAAACTCTTGAAATGAAAGAGCAAATTATTAAAAACAAGCTGTGTGACTGATCAAAGTTAGAAATAACAGCTAAAGATGGAATAAAAAAAGGATGCGCGTCTACCTATCTCAGAAACCTACAGTCCATTTAGAAACCATTGAAGAGAGAAAAATTTGTTTAAATGAATGAAAATTTATGACAATGTACGAGAATTTACAGCAAGCTTTTCTGTATCAGACAAAAGATCAAGAAATTTGCTCATAAGTGCCACATTGGCAGATAAGTAGATAAACTTACAGCATATAGAACTATCTTTTCAGCATATACTCATTAACACTGATTTTACCGGATACATTTAACAACTAATATTATGCTTCTGATAATAAAAAACAACATTTGGTACTTTCTATGAATTAAAACTAAGGACAATGCACAGTACTTGAAACTGTCTTTCAGACAGTGATTTTCCCATTGCTTTTTGCATGCAATAATAATAATTATTATTTTCAATAAAAGATGAGTATTTAGCTCATTTCTAGAGAAGAACTAATTTAAAAACCCATAGCTGATTTTTTAAAACTTATTTAATGCTATTTCTTCATCATTTTACAGTAACATTTTTATTGTATTATTTAAATTTTCAGTAAATAGATGTTTTAGAATATTTCTGAGTTCTGTAAGATTTCTTAATAACATTCCAAAAATTGCATTTATAATATCTGCATAACTAATTACAGTAAGACACTTAAAATTTTCTCATAATGAATTTTTTCTTTTTGCTGCAAGAATAGTGGTTTTCTGCTAAAAAATCACAAAATTTTATGAATTTTAAAAGCCAGTTTAAGAATAAAGGAGCCACCCAACCAGGATAGTGGTTAGTAGTGCTTGCTGACTGTCGTACTGAAAAGTCCAGGTTTGAATTCCAGAGAAGGCATGGGTGTTTGTACATGTAATGGTGCCTGTGCAGCACAAAGGGCACTCTCAATATGTAGCAAGCCGAAAGTCCACTCGAGAAGTTGGTGGTAGGGGAAGAGGAGTGGTAGACCCTCGGATTCTCCCCATCAAAATTGGGGGCAGAACTGAACAAAGTCGTACTGTCACCTGTATGGTGCTCAAGGCACTTACCAATAACAGGTACAATCCTACACTCCTTGCCATGATGAATTTCATGGGCTTGTTCTGATGTTACTGTCATACAACTGAGATAAATCACAACAACAACAGAATAAAGGAGGTCTCTACGACACAAAATACTCACCAGTTTTATTATTTTCCCTCATAATTATCAGGCCACAGTTGTCAGTTTTTGTTACAGGTTGTGATCAACAGGTTCCAAGCTGACAGCCTATTACATTATTAGATTATTATTTTAATACTTCAATTTTGTTCATGCATTTTCTCTCCATGCAGTTGCTTTTATGTTTATTGCTTCTCCATGCACTTGCTTTCAGGATTTTAAACAATATTTTTTTTTAAATGTTTTAAACTTATATAATCTTTTAAAATTATAATCATTTTCTTCTCCCCTGCAATCATTACAGAAACACAGTATGCTATTTTTTGCTTTCCATCCCTACCTGCAAAGTAAAAGTTAGAATCCACGAGCAAACACAGGTATTAATGGAAACCTTTCTAAATCAGGAGTTGCCAATGGGATCAATGTCATTTTAAAAGGGGTCAACAGCCAAATATGCACTAGCAAATGACCTGCATAATCAAATACCACTGATTATAAAAAATTCACTAACAGTATTGATAATTAATTATTTATGGATATAAAACTTCACGTACAAAGTCAAACTTTATTCAAAACATATAGGCACGCTAACTTTCGGAATTTAAAAGCTACCCTAGAGCAATATTCCAGAATAAAAGTTGCTATCGAACCAACATTACTGACATTTCCTATTCTTGCCTAGTGGAAACAGGCTTAAGTCGAGTCAATAATCTGCTACAGAAAAAAAGACAGATTGAATATATTTGAAACAGGTGCCTTAAGAATTAAACATCTGTACACCACAATATGAGAAATAATAATACAAAAAATAATTTTTATTTATCAAATACTGATGGGCACCAAGTCATTAGGCTATATGCTCTCCAATGCTCTTCCACAAGACAATTAAAGTAACATAATTATTAAAAAAAATAAATGCGAACAGGTGGGCTGAAAGAATTAAATGGTTTACTGGATACACAAAATTAACAAAACATAAATCCAATTGTTGGCACCCGCCGTTGATTCCCCTGGCGCATGCGCATAATAAGCAAGCTCTCTGCTGCGTAATATTTTTTCCAGAGTTAACCAAAGTCTGTGGTGAGTATCGGATGCACGCGATAAGCGAAGTACTGTGTAATTCATGTATCTTACTTATGTTTCTACGTCTTCAAAGCTTAAATAAATGTTTGTCCTGTAGATGGAAGTCGTCATTTTTATTCTACATTGGTTATGGGCCCAGGCATTGCATAACTGCGCAATACAACCGTCTGTGTAAAATTCTTTCGGCAAGCTAAGCTGAGTCGACTGAAATCGAAAATGACGACCACAAATACAGTTTCAATTGAAAAGCTGAAAAAGGACAATTTTGACACGTGGAAATTGCAAGTGGAAGCAATACTGATTAAAAATGATCATTGGGACTATGTAACTGGGAAAATTACGAAACCAGAAACTGGTGATGAAGGTTATGCTAAATGGAAATCTACTGACCAAAAAGCAAGAGCGGATATAATCCTATCAATTTCACCCAGTGAACTTACACAAGTAAAAAACTGTGTAACATCCCATGAACTATGGAGTAAATTGCACTCTATTTACGAATCGAAAGGGCCAGCTAGAAAGGCCACAATTCTAAAAAAATTGCTTTTTACAAAAATGACCGATACTAAAGAAATGACTGATCACCTAAATGATTTTTTCATTCTCGTGGACAAGCTAAAAGAGATGGAAATCGACATTGCGGATGATTTGCTAACAATATTGCTTTTATATAGCATACCGAACTCTTATGAAAGCTTTCGAATTGCCATTGAATCTCGTGATGAACTGCCTGCTCCAGACATGTTGAAAATTAAACTGCTGGAAGAAGCTAACGCCCGCAAAAATAAAAATTCATCGTATTGTGAATCACAACAAGCATTCTATTCAAAAGATCGGAAGTATAATCAACGACCGGTTCCTAAACCGAAACTAGAGACGTCTGCAAACCGAAAGTATCCAGTTAACTACAGATGCAACTTCTGCAATATATACGGGCATAGAGCATCGGAATGTAGGAAGAAAAACAAGGAAAATAAAAGCAAACGCCTTGGAGAAATTGCGATGTCTGCAGAAAATCAGAATTCGGTGAAACAAGAAAGGGCCGCATCATGCACAGATAGTGATTCTAAAGACATTTTTTGTCTAGATAGTGGTGCAACATCACATATGTGTAACAGCAAAGAGCTTTTCCAAGAAATTCACGAGGTAGGTGATATTTATGTTAAATTAGCTGCTAATAAAATAGTTAAAGCTATCGGGAAAGGAACTGTTAAATTTAAAGTTCGCATAGGTTCTAAAACCGAAAGTATCAAACTCGAAAATGTATTGTGTGTGCCTGATTTGAAAAATAATTTAATCTCTGTATCTAAAGTAACTGCAAATAATTATTCAGTAATTTTCAAAGAAAAATGTGCTAGAATAATTAATTCTAATAATGAAACAGTAATTTTAGCTAAACGCGAAAATGATCTTTATTATGTCATGCCAATATTCGAATCTCTATCAATTGCTAAAGAAATAGATCAATGGCATACAAGATTTGGCCATTTAAATGAAAACGATCTTAAAAAACTTCTATTAAATAACATGGTTAGAGGTCTTTCTTTTTCTCAAAATGATTCTCTTTCTACCTGTAAGGTATGCATTCAGGGTAAACAAACCGCAACCCCCCTTCCCAAAGAATCTGAATATAGAAGTACTGAGTTGTTAAATCTAATTCATTCTGATTTGTGTGGTCCCATGAGAGTCGAATCAATAGGCGGATCATTTTATTTCGCAACATTTATCGATGACAAATCTCGATACGTTCATGTTTATTTTCTGAAATCTAAGGAACAAGTTAAAGAAGCTTTTATAAATTTCAAAGCATCTTTTGAAAATAAACTTAACTCCAAAATCAAAATTCTCCGAACGGATAACGGGCTAGAATACTTAGGGAAAGACTTTAATAAATTTCTTAATGACGCGGGAATAAAACACGAAAAGAGCACTCCTTACACACCAGCCCAGAATGGAGTCGCCGAAAGATTAAATCGCACTTTAGTTTCAATGGCGCGATGTTTATTATTACAGTCCAATCTGCTTCATAAATTCTGGGCCGAAGCCGTCAATACGGCTGCTTACATTCGAAATCGCTGTCCTACGCGAGGTTTGAAAGGTCAAACAAAAACACCTTATGAAGTGATGTTTGGCAGAGTGCCAGCTGTCTTTCACTTCAAAACCTTTGGCCAAAAAGCATTTCAATTAAATAAAAGGCCAGGAATAGGCAAATTTGATATTCGATCTAAAGAATGTATTTTTATTGGCTATTTTGATGAATCAAAAGCGTATAGACTCTGGGATCCTGAGGCACGTAAAGTGATAATAAGCAGAGACGTAAAATTTGTTAATGAGTTTGAAAACTGCTCTAGTTATGACTCAGAACAAGAAATATCTCTGCCTTTCGCTCCGGAAGAGAAAATTATAAACAAACTATGTCGTGATAAATCATCACCTCTGAACGGCAAAGTGTCGCCAACTGACTCTGAATCTGAAAATGAAAGCGAAAGTGATTTAGAAAGCGAATCAGTGTCTCCTATCCTGATTAAAAGGGGGCCTGGTCGACCCAAGAAAATAAAAACAGGTTTGCCCGGAAGGCCTAAAAAGGAATATCAGTATACAGTTGTAAATAAAAATGAACAAATTCAAAATGTTGTTGAGGAAAGCATTAATCCTACGGTGCAAGAGGTATTAAATGGACCGTATGCTGAAAATTGGCGTAATGCTATGCTATCGGAATATAATTCCCTTGTTCAAGAAAACGCTTGGAAATTGGTAAATCGACCTGAAAATAAGAAAGTTATTGGTAGTAGATGGGTTCTTAAATTAAAATACAATCACGACGGCACTATCGAAAAATACAAAGCTAGGCTAGTTGCTAAAGGGTGTGCCCAAACCCCTGGTTTTGATTTCACTGAAAACTTTTCCCCTGTTGCTAGATTAAGTTCCATAAGAACAGTTTTAGCCTACGTTGTAGAACACAGTCTGAAAGGTTACCAATTAGATTTTGTAATGGCCTATGTAAATGGAAATTTAGATGAAGAAATCTATATGGAAATCCCCGAAGGTTTTCGCGATGAAACTAATTCAGATAAAGTGTGTCTTTTAAAGCGATCGTTATACGGTCTTAAGCAGTCGGGACGTCAGTGGTACAAAAAGTTAGATGAAAAATTAAAATCCATGAAATTTAAATCTCTTAATTCAGATAATTGTGTTTATATTAAAAAGTCGTCTAGCAGTGAAACAATTATAATTGTATATGTAGACGATCTTATCGTTTTTACCGATTCTAAGCAAACGTATGAAAGAATTCGCGATAGTTTAGCTTCTGCTTTTAAAGTGAAAGACTTAGGAAAATTACATTATTGTTTAGGCATAGAATTTTTCCAAAATGAGAATTCAATTAAAATTTCTCAAAAGAAATACATTGACGATATTTTAAATCGGTACAATATGCAAAATGCTAAATCCGTAGCTTCACCTATAGATCACTGCAAAAAATTATCAAAGGAGATGAGTCCAAAAAACGAAAACGAAATCGCTGACATGAAAAATGTTCCATTCAGAAATCTGATAGGATCACTTATGTACCTTTCAGTAGCTACTAGGCCAGATATCACATACGCCGTGAATTTTTTAAGTCAATTTAACAACAACCCAGGAAAAGAACATTGGCATGCTGCGAAAAGAATACTTCGGTACCTAAAGGGGACCCAAGATCAAGGACTAATTTATACAAAAACAGGAAAACCACTCATCGCCTTTGTGGATGCAGATTGGGCATCAGATGTCAATGATCGAAAATCTCACACAGGTTTTGTATGTATACTAAGTGGTTCTGCCATAACCTGGGAATCACGAAAACAACATAGTGTAGCTCTATCTTCAACGGAGGCGGAATATATGGCTCTGTCTGAAGCCGCCAAAGAAACCGTCTATCTGCGCCGTTTCCTGAAAGAGCTGGGTTACAGCATAGAAAGTCCAACAACAATATACTGCGACAATCAAGGAGCTCAGAAAATTACAAAGAATTCAGTGTTTCACTCACGTACAAAGCACATAGACATTCGCCATCATTTTGTGCGTGAAGTATATGAACGCGGCGAACTGGATGTGCAGTACATACCTACCAGTGAAATGGGAGCTGATATGTTAACCAAACCCCTGACACCTGTTAAACATCAGAACTGCTGTACAATTATAGGACTGAATACTGTCTAATATGTATTTTGTTTTACTTTCAGGAACAGGAGAATCAACGTCGAAAGGGGGTATGTTGGCACCCGCCGTTGATTCCCCTGGCGCATGCGCATAATAAGCAAGCTCTCTGCTGCGTAATATTTTTTCCAGAGTGAGTTAACCAAAGTTTGTGGTGAGTATCGGATGCACGCGATAAGCGAAGTACTGTGTAATTCATGTATCTTACTTATGTTTCTACGTCTTCAAAGCTTAAATAAATGTTTGTCCTATAGATGGAAGTCGTCATTTTTATTCTACACCAATAAACCATTTTCTTCCAAACTTTTATTCTTAGTTTAATTGTTACCTTTAAGTACTTATGAGCAACTATTTATATTATAATTATGTTATATGCTGTATATTACAGAGGAAAATGTAAGTGGGTCAAAGAAGAAAAACATTCTTTTAAAAGAGGTCTATGTAAGAAAAGGGTTTGGTTTGAATCATATGGATTATGGCAAAGCACTTGAGGACTATTTGCCTAATGGGAGACATGCTCTTGCAGAGGACCTTTTTTAAGGAAACTGGCTAATATACATGTTACAAATGGGAAAACATGAAAACGTCCATGCAGCCAGTCTGTTAACTGGGATTCAAACCCTAGACCAAAATATCAATGTTTCAGGACTATACCTTTCAGCCGCTGGTGGACGGGTTGGGAAAGCTTGTTTTAAGTCACAGGTAATAACAGAAATTTTATAGAGGATCATTCACACTTAATGTAAATGATTTTGATAATTAATTTTTAAGCATAAAAGGCACATGTCTTGGAAATTTGCTTCTGACAGCCTTGATTTTCCATGAAAGTACACTTTTTCTTAGCACCATGATGGTAATTTATCCAATTCCTTTTTAGCTTTCCAAAGTCTGTTCAGTGTTCTTGGATGCCATTTTCCTAAGGTTCATTTTAACAAGATGAAAGTCACAAGTCGATAGAAGTGTCACCTGATTTTAGTATTAGGTGAGATACTTCACTACATAGAATACATTTTTTTTTCTTTGCTAAATAAGCAGCAATTGATGATTTAGACATGTGACTAGAGGCTTTTTCCATATGAAACTGAAATTTATTGATGTACTTTTCTTATAAGGAACTACTTTTTACTCGAAAATTCGGTTCTAAAATATTCTGCTAATTACTGTTAATTAATTTAAACCTTATTTGAGACTTTAAGTTTTAATTTACTGTTATAATAAAATCCTGCAACTATCACGTATTCCTGTGGGAAATTTTCTGCACAGTGATGAAGTAATTTTATATGGTCATTTTTTGCTATTTGAACAACAGAAAATTGATCTTTTCTTTTATTATATTCACTTAAATATACCCACTTGTCATCGAGCATTATCACAAATATTTCATTTATCAGCAGCTAGGTGTTTTTCATATAAATTTCTCAAATTTGTTTTTCTTTCTATGATATGCTTTGGCAAAAGCAAATCAACTTTAGCCTTAAATATCTTTTTTATCTTCAAATTTTTATGAATGATTTTACTTACATTTTACAAGACATTCTCATTTCCAATGCAACCTATCTTTGAGTCCATGGATTTTCTTTTAGAATTGGAGACTTTATTTTCATGATCTTTACATGAGTTTGAACAGTCTAAGCATGTGATTCTGCACCATTTCCTAAATTTTTACTTTCAGCAAGACGCTTTTTTCTCTTTCAGATTTAATATATCAAAAATACCTTTTTTCCCCCCAATGCAATTACTTTGATTTTTATACCACTTTACAGTTTGCTGATTTGAATATTTTCCCTTGAAAAGTGCATTTCTGTAACTTTCAAGCCATATATCAATTTTAGGAGCCTTTTCCAATATAAATCTCATATTCTGCATTCCAATCAAAACAAAACAACAGCAGATGATTGTATGAAAATAGCAAATCTTTAGCTGAAAATTCTGATTGAAAATTTACATAGAAATCATTTGCATAAAGTGTGAAAGACCTTCTGCAGAAAGTATTAACAGAAATCTGTTATAAAGAAGAAATACCATAAAACTGCATTTACACAAATGGATGATATCTGCATATATAATTCAACAAACTTGCATTTCCTTTCTACTCCAAATTTATAACAATTGGGAAACATAATATTTTTAAATACTGAGTAACTACATGAAATTTAAATATTAAAAATTGATATAATTACCAGAAGGAACAGCAATAGTCACTTTCCTTTTCTGGATTGTTGTACCTTGTCCATTACAACCTGTACAGGGGTTTTTGATCAAAACTTTAGTACCATTACATTTACGACATGTAGATCTCATAGTGAGAGAGCCAAGAGACACCGATTCCTGTAAAAATGTTTTAATACAGAATAATTTTATTTTTTGCAAGCTAAACATTACAAATTATCCATCAAAACTTATAGAAAATGCGTGAACCATGTTGCTAAATTATTAAAACTCTGTACAGAAAATTATGGATGAATATATATAATTAATATGCATACGTTGTGTGCTTACAGGTTCATAATAGATTGAACGCACACAGCTCTGATGATAGGTTGATAACGTTTATTTTCAATATCAAAAGAAACACTTCAGAGATCTAGAACTTCCTACAGAAATAGTTGTACAACTCTTCACAATAACACAGAGTACAATCAGTAGTTATATACCAAACTACAATGGATATTAAACACAACACAATGCAAAGTGCAGTTAAAGAGCAAAGCTAAACTAGAAATAGTACTCAGAACACAAATTGAGCTAACGGTCAACAATAGCAACAACTACTACTATTATTACTGAGAGCAGATGCTCTCTCTCCAGCCTTATAAATTTTCAGCCAGCTGCCGAGATATTTCTAGTATTTTTTGCTTCTTGGAATTACTGAAAGGCAATATGAGGGTCAAATTACGGTTATAGCTAATATAGTGATAATTTACATTTATTCGATTACAATACCTATTAGGGTGATACAGACACTGGACCAAAATGTTGCAAATTCAGCAACAAAAATTGGTCGCCAAAACTATTGCCAGCTTGACGATATCTCATCAAATTACCAAGATACCCATTTACTCAATGTTAAATGAACTTGCCCCTGTGTTCTTAATTTTCCAGCAGAGCTTGTCTATCCAGACTTTTAATGTTAAATTACAGAAAAATACAACAATTTCACATATAATTCAGCTAAAATAATTTATGTACAAAATTTGTAACACTGCCCCCCCTCCCAAGGACTGCACGTCTCGGGCAGTACAATCACTGAACAGAAAGCCATACTCGCAATGAAGGCAAATCAATGCAGTACTTAAACAATAATTTCAGTAAATAACATAAAACAAATCAAATACTAAATCAATAAATGAGTGCACAAATTTAGAAACAAATAGGACCGTGGTCTTAGTGTACTATTTATATTATATACACTATGAGCACTATGTACTATGGCCATGGTAAGGGGCTAATCTTTTGTAATGAACTAGTTTAGCCTTCGAATTCTGTACAGTGACATCGTTCAGCCTACTTAGGACTGTGTAAGGGCCACCCCAAGGTGACTGTAGTTTAGGAGAGAGTCCTTTCCCTTGAATCGAATTCCAGAACCACACGTCATTTTCGTCAAATCTATATCCTGTTGCTCTCATGTTATATTGGGTCCATCTTTTCGGCCACCACGCTGAATCGTTCTTGTGCAAAATTGTACATCACTTCAAACAATGCTCACAGATCTTGGATACACACCTCAGTGCATCAAGAGGGCAACCAACAAAGAGATTGCTGCCTGATTTGGGATGTAAAGGTGTTATTTGAGTTTGGTCAATGCGGAGTAGCTTGCAGCAATCTTTAATTACAGTCAAGATAAAATTTCTTCCTAGACTGGAATGTAACTGAAGAGGCACTCTGAACCCAGAAATCCAATGCTGTATCATTATCTCTGCTACTGTGACAGCCTCTTGATCAGGAATAGGATACACTACAGGCCACTTGATGAAGTAATCAGTGACAAATAGGATGTACTTGTTGCCATCAGCAGTTCGTTGCAGAGGCTCCAGGATGTGAAAGGTAATGCATTCAAAAGACGCTCCTACATTGTAACACTGCAGCTTCCCTTGGCTACATTTCTTCCACTTGTAGGGCTGCTATGCAGTTCTTTAAAGATGTCCATAATCCGGAATCTTGGAAGTACCAGCTGCCATCGGAATGCCTTTCCATCATACGATTCCAACTTCCAGTACAAGATGCTATTGCAAATGTGAAGTGAGTCCCAGAGAGTCCAATATTGTTTTATCATAGGACTATAAATGGAAATGTCCTGCCCGGTAAGTTTCCTGTATGAAGACTCCCTAAATTCAACTGTGGGTTTAATGTTGCTATCTTACAACTGGTCTTTCCTGACTTCGTCGTCACTCCATGGGTCCGGGTCAGATGTGCTGCATTCGTAACTTTATGTACAACCAGACAAAGCAGCTTGTGTTTCTCTCCAACACTGGAATAATAACATCCTTTCTGAGCAGGGTCTTCCAGACAGGGCGTCTGTGTTTCCAAATGGTGATCCCTTCCAATGATGGATGGTTATGTCCTCAGAGGCAGAATGCAGTTTGTTATTTTTTAAGTCCATGGAAAATTTATATTTCTTTAAGAGGTCCAATTTATACATGCAAGAATCTGCAATATCTGCCACATATGCCATGTGATGACAGGCAGCACTTCCAAACGTAATGTTAACATTTAACTTCCCATCAATTTTGATTTTAAAACAGGACATAGTCTGGAGGGTAATGCAAGGTGGCATCTAAAGGAGTGTACCTTCCAACTGTTGAGCCAAATCTTTTTGGATGATGGTAACATTGCTCTGTATCGATAGTAATCTTGGAAGGAATTCCATAGATATATCCCACGATGAAAAGTCCATTACTGCCGCCACTCACGGGAAGAATCTGAAGCGATTTAAAATGGAGCTTTGCATTATCTGGCAAACTGTCCTTGCTGGGGAGTGATTTTACTTTCCATGCTTTAGGGTGTTCTCCAGTTCCTTTGTATGTGGGCTTCATCACCGCAGTTCCAGCACTTTAGGGTCAGTTAGTTAAGACTCCAATTGCCTCCCTAATTTGTCTGGTGAAATCGACTGTCTTTTTTCCTGTGGCCTGGGCTGTTCTGCAGTTTAATAGTACATGGCCTTCACCACTGCAGTTTCAGCACTTAAGGATCAGTTTGTTGCCACTCCTGTTCCTCATCAAGGAATTGACTTGCCTGGTTAAATCATCTAGATGAGCAGTCAGTTGATCCTCTGGCTCTACGACTTAAGCAGCTGTGGGTGACAATCTCTGACATGTTTGCTGGGCTGCCTCAAATTTCATGTACACCAGAGCACATTTTAGATCCTTGACATCCACCATTCGCAGAGCTTTCTGAATTTCAGGATCCCGGATGCCATCAATGAAGCACTGCAGGGACAAAATTTCCCTTATTTCGGTCAGACACTACAAAAAGGCGAGCTGGGAGAACCTTTCAAGATGTGTGGCCAGCTCTTGGACTGTTTCCATGGGCTTCAGTTAATTGAAATCTGCTATAGTCTTTTAAACACTTCTCTCCAAAGTGCAGCTATAAGGCACTGGAGAGAGCTTTGAAGTGTAACATCTGGTTTTTTCATAGAGTTTGAAGAATATCTGTTGTGTTTGCTCTCAGAGAAGCAGCAAGATGGCAAGATTTAGCTTGAGAATCTCCTCCATTCGTGTCCGCCACTACAGAAAATTGTGTCTTATACACTTGCCAGGAGGTCTTACCATCATATGTGGATAGCTTTAGAGGGACAAGAAGGCATGGGTAAAAATTTAAAACCACCAGAATTGCTCCTATCACTATGCATTTCTTTAAGGTGTCAACTTCTTTGGCGACGACAGCAACTCTGTAATTAATTTGTTGTTCCATGGCAGAAATTCTCTCTTCTATTTGTTCTTTGACAGAAAAAACTCTTTCTTCAATTTGCCCAACTTTATTTTGAAACATGTCTTTTCTGCCTTCCTTAGCTTTCTATCATGGCTGTAATTTCCCTTTTCATTTTCCTTTTGTCAGCTTTCAACCCTTCTTTCATGAAGCTGATAGCTTCCTCCATCTCTTCTTTAATGGATTCTTGACCAGCTTCCATCTTTTTTTGGAATGTAGCAAAGACAGTTATAAGCTGTCTTAGTTGCTCCTCCATCAGTCTTGTCACTGGCATTCAATCCCACTTCTGACAGCAAAAGGTGTTGCGTGTGTATGGGTTTGTAACAGATTGAACGCGCACAAGTTCGATGATAGGTTGATAAAGTTTATTTTATCAAATGGGACACTTCAGAGATCTGGAACTTTTTATAAAAATAGTGATATAATTCTTCACAATATCATAATCAGCAGTTACACTGCTTACTACTAGGAACTACTTAAACTACATGGAATGTTAAACAAAATGCAATGCAAAGTACAGCTAAAGAGCAAAGCTAAACTGAAGGTAGTACTTGGAACACATGCTGAGCTAACAACCAGCATAAACAACTACTACTCACAGCAGATGCTCTCTCTGGCCTTATAAACATTTCATCCAACCACTGAGATATTTCTAGTACTTTCTGCTTCTAGAAATTAACAGACAGCAATATGAGGGTCGAATTACGGTTACAGGTATTATAGTGATTAATTACTTTTATTCAATTACAACATGTAATTATGGTGATAGAGGGACTAGACCCAAATGTCGCCAAATGGTTGCCAATTTGGTGACTTTAACGATAGGTTTGGCGACTTTCGGCGATTTCTCGCCAAATTACCAAGACACCCATTTACTCAGTTTTAAATGGACTTGCCTCTGTGCTTTTACATTTCCGGCATAGCTCATATCTCTAGATTTTTTATGTTACATTAGACAGAAAAGTACAACAATATCGCAGATAATTTCACTAAAATCGTCTTGAAGTTTCTTTCATTTTATTGGTAAACAGCACATGCAAAATATTTTATTTTATTACTGAGCTACATAAGATTTCGTTTGCTCCATTATTTTTCCATTTCTTCAAAAGCTATAGAATACATCCTTTTCAAAAATACTTTGGCGACTTTCCAGCAAACTACTGTTTCAAATGCACTTAATTGAATGAAACCTTTTATCATGAAGAGTATTTGTTTACGAAAGAAGTAACTAATAGCTAATAATCATATGAGACAAGATATGGAGAATAAGAGTGAACACAACAGTAAAATGCTTCAAGCAGCTAAAGAACATACAGCCTGATATTATCATATTGGTAAATAATGCATCACTCGTTCATTCATGCTGGCTATTTTTTGCTCATTGTTTCTTTCATTTGTCCAGTTGAGAACACCATTTTTTTCTATTAGCATCATACTGACATTCAAACTTTCATTTTACAAGGGCCAAGGCACTGATTCCTGTAAAAATGTTTTAATACAGAATAATTTTGTTTTTTTGCAAGCTAAACATTTAAAACTATCCATCAAAACTTATAGAAAATGTGTGAACCATGTTGCTAAATTATTAAAACTCAGCACAGAAAATTATGGATGAATATACATAATTTAATATGCATACTGTAGCATGTGTACAGGTTCATAATAGATTGAATGCACACAGCTCTGATGATAGGTTGATAACATTTATTTTCAATATCAATAGAAAGACTTCAGAGATTTGGAACTTTCTACAGAAATAGTTGTACAACTCTTCACAATAACACAGAGTATAATCAGCAGTAACATAGTCAACAGAGTACAATCAGCAGTCTTTGTGTAAACAGCTGGTATTGCTACAGTTAAAGGCTTATTATGACTGAATCAAGAAAATTTATGGTTAACATTCTCATACAAGATCCAAGTCTCATCTCCAATAATTTATAACTTCAGAAATTGTTACCTCCAATTCTGTCAAAGAAGTTAATTTCACACAGAAACATGGTTAAGGGGGGTACCAGCTGCTAAATGAAGCAGAACTTGTATCTCAAAGCAATTGATGCAGCCATATTTTATGAGATATATATGTATCATCATTCAATGGATGTCTAAAACATCTGTTAATTCAAAAATGGAACATGAAGGATTTTTGTGAATGTCTTGAAAAGAATATCTGTGATGGATGAATGACAACTGAGGTCTTCATCTTCCACATTAAAATTACCAATTCTGAGCTTCTTAAACAGTTTGAATATTTGAAACATCACTCCCATGAAGTGCCAATCTATGATAATTAGCCACGGACTAAAATGGAGGATGGCACTTTTAATGAGAAAGACTGCAAGTTATTATAAAGGCACAAAATAAAGCAGTGGTGTGCAGATCCTGAAAGCAGCTTTAAGGCAACCTAAAAATAAAAACTTTGCTAAAAATTTTTTTAATAAAATCTCTTGAGGATAAACATAGCTACAAAACCATAATTTAAGTTGATTATAAAATTCAGACTTCATCTACTCTATCCATACCATTTCATTTGCTTTAGCTAGACAAGCCACAGAGTAATCTGTGACAAATGCACAATTAATAATTATAAGCTATTTTCTCCCTCTTTAACTCATGCCTTCATGATGCAACTGGATAGCACATTCGGTTAGCAACTGGGATGTTCGATGTTTGAATGCCGTCTAGGGCATTTCACATTTTTCATGTCTCCTAATTAAAAAAATCTAATGACTCTACATAGCAATAAAAATTAAACTGGCTATCTCTGGTAAAAAAGAAATTTACTAGTGCAACTTCCATTTGATGAAAAAAAAAGTATAAAGAATTTTATAGTGAGAATTATCCTGTTAATTTAATTCTTATGACAAATTATCAGGATTTTACTGGAAAAACAAAATGTCTTATTTTATCCAAATAAAAGCCTACAACAAGTTTCAAGGCTACCACAGTTAAACAAATACTCAGGACTGAAGCTAAGCTTTCTGCTGATCATTATAAACTTTAAGACTCCTTCAATTCTGCTACTCGATTCATACTTAAATTAAAACAATTTTGCCACTTGGAGCAGCTGCATTGGCTCAGACACTGACTCTGCAAACACTCATATTTGTTGGTAATTTTTTAATAACTTTAGAATAAAAAACACTATTAGTCAGAAATACCATGTGCTCCGAATGGGTACCATAGGTAATTTACCACTTTGACTTTTATACTATACAAAGGAATAGAACTATTCAAAATGTGTTATCTAATCCCCTGCTTTACAACTTCTGGGACTAAAACTTTCAGCATTTTATGATTTTAGCCATGTAATGAGCATGTAATTTAAGAAGTCCACACATTAATGAATACTATATATTTTTTAATCAAATTTTCCATTTTTTTTTCTGGAAATATACTAGAGTATATATCACCAGTATTTTTTTATGTATGGCATTAAATTCTTTCAGCAGTTACTACACTTAGGATACTTAGAATTTTTTAAACCACCTTTCTTTTGGTATAAAGTATAAGTTCAATTATTTTTTTTCACACATTATGAAATTCACCAATGTGAAAGTGGTTGACATGAATAAAAATTACATAATAGCAAAGAATTTTTACAAATACAAAATAAACCAGCTATAAAAATATGACAAGAAACCTAAATTATGAAATAAGTTAATCTGTAAAAAATGTCTGATATATATTGAGCAATAAACCTTTCCAGTGCCTTGACAAAATATACATTTTTCAGGTTTTGTCCCTGGCTTACAACGTTGCCCATTACAATCCGGACAAGTATCTGATACGTTCAGGGAAACATCTTTATTTACACCTAGGGCAGCTTCCTCAAAAGTTAAATTCATCACGACCTAGAATAATTATGAAAGGAAGTATTAATATGGATAACAGCAAAAAGTAAAATATACAAAGTGAAAAAAAAATATATGCATACAGATATTACATCCTTACTTCATATGAACTAAATTCAGTCTCAGATTCAGCATAATCAGACTTGGAAAATTCTGTATGGAAACCCTGGAACGAACTCCTAAATAACTCTTCAGGATCAAGATTTGAAGTGAAGCCATCCTCAGAAAATTCATCAGTGGTACCCCACTGATTGTATTCTTTCCGTTTTGCTTCATCACCAAGAACCTGCGAAGGATTTTATGTAGTAATTTAATTTACAGAGTACATTATTATGAATCTGATGTAGCCTGATCATATGACACATTTTAAACAAGACAGTAATATTTCACAACTATATTCATCATTTTCTAATTATCTGCACACCACTGAAAAGTTGCAAACCCAATGGCTGCTAATTTTTTGCTATGCTAACGCAGGAAAGGCAAAAGCCACTTTCAAAATAGCAGCACAATAAGAATTCCATACAACAGCAATCAATCAATAAATTAAAAAAGCAAGAAACATCGGTAATGAAACAGTTTTTTTTCTGAGCTTTTATTCGCCCATTTGTTTCTGAGTTTTTGTTCAGTGATCTGTTTTGTTTAAAAAAATCAGAGAATTGCACGAACACAGTTCTATATGAATTCTGCACTGGTCAAAACAGACATGCACTATGTGCATACCTAGTTTGCCACATAAATACTTTTTGGTAACATCTTGAGTTGCCACATAACTATTTTGAGCAATAAACACATAACCATTTTGGTTACAGTACTTATGAATAATGCCTAGTCAAAGTATTGCACTTATGAATAATTTTCCATGCCTTTTCGGCAGAGGCGCATATAATCAGAAAGTGCCGTGTATTCCATTGTTTTAGGGGAAATGCAACTTTGTGTAAATTTTATTAATATTTTAAAATGTGCTTTAAATGATAGTATGAGAGAGGCTTTGATATGAACTGAAGCTTTGATGACATAGGAAGGTATCTACTAACTGCTTTCTCAAACAGATGCAAGTACATATAAAGAAACTTCATGAAGATATTGATGCAACTGATGATGAATTCTAGATTAGTGCTGATATAAAGGAAGCATTCCACATATTAGCAAAATTAATGATACATTATTTTGTTAATTTAATTTTCAGACATACCAGTAATCAGTGGACGCAGGCTTTAAGTGAAATAACAATGGATGCAAGCCTTAACTCAAACTGCTGAGTTAGATATGCCTGTTATAATTAGCCATAGTTATGTAGATTATGTATCCATCTATCTATCTATGGTAATTATCTATGTGGTTTATTAAGCATTTAAACAGCATAATTATTGCATATGGTATGATAATTAAATGCCTTCCTCTTATTCTGTAATTTCATTTATTAAAATACCTGATTGTAAGTCCTTAGAAAATGTTACAGGGATATTTTATTTTTTGAAGAAATAAGCCTATTACAACCAAAGTTAATTCATTTCAGCTTGATGTTATTTTTCTAATATTAATTTGCTTTAAAAACGCACACAAATGGCTAATTTAAATAAATAAAAAAAAATAATAAGTTAATCCTATCTTTTACTTGCCTAGATTTTTTTACTACTTTGGGAATGATTAAAATCACATGAAATTAATGCCAGATAAAGTAAATGTCTATTATTTTACTTCTGCTGTTTAAAATTCAGTAAAGGAAAGAGAATGTAAGTTCTAGGAACTGCTGCATTTATATTTCTCTTTGTTAACACTTGGAAGTTCAGTATGATCAGCAAGACATTTTGCTATAGACAATTGCACTTAGATTAGAACCTGAAGTATGCATATTTCAGTTATTCAATAAATTATAATTAACATCTTTACCAATATGGTCTTCACTGGGATCTTCTGACTCAACAGTTTCATATGTATTTTTATAGTTATACATCTTTCGAGGGAATAACTGAGAGAAGATATATAAATGAGAAAAACACATAATTGAAATTTCAGTTTAAGGATATGAGGTACATATTTTCCAGAAGAATTTTAATATTAGTACTATATACTCTTATAATACAAACTTTAATTTATCATTCTACTTTTGTTATCTGCATTAAAAAAAAATAAGATATTTCATCTGTAAAATGATAATATTCAAACTGTAAGATATTTACAATCAGTAGCCTTTATTTCAACTGCCCATCTTTTATAAATATTTTTTATTGCTGGGAGATTTTAACGAAAAAAAATTTAATTTTTCCTAAAGAAAAAAGGAAAATTTCAGTGTCAAGTAACTAATTTTGAACCTCAGGAAAAGGGTTAAGTAGACCACTACTAGAATGCAAAGGCCAAACAACAATCCAGTTAAAGCATGCTTATGCAGTAATGCAGGAATGAAGCATCTCCCATCAATAAACTTGTCTGCTTAGCAGACTCCACTATCTATTCTATGCCTCCAAGCAAATCCTTTTTATATCACAAGCTAGATTTGAGCCCTGTTCAGTCTGAGATACCCTATGTTTTTTTCCTTTTGTAAAATTCTAGGCACTTGCATATTAGTGCAGCAATCTTGGTACAATTTGGCAATTTTTCATAGAAGAAAAAATATGATTATGTATAATTGGAAAACAAAAATCATTCACTACATATGCATTTTGAATTTTATTTACCTAAAAATCAATCAATTAACCCTAGTTCTATTTATCCTAAAATTCAATCAGTAAAAACTATAAAACCAAATAACTATAAAAATCACTAACTAATCTCAATAATTATAAAAATCAGTCAATAAACTATATTTCTGTCTATCTCAATAGTTTGGGAAAATTAAATAAAGTATCGCAATTGATTTACAGTTAGCCTGAACTTGAATATTTAACTATAAAAATCAATCAGGATAACTTTATATAAAGTTTTCTGATTGATTTTTACATTTATCTCAGACAGTTAACCTGAATATTTTCCCTGATAGCTCAGGATAACGATGAAAACCACTAACTTATCAGGATAGCTATAAAAATCAATCAATAAACTATAGTTCTATTTCTCCAGAAAATGAATCAATTAATTTACATATGAAGTTTTGTTTCTTTTGTTCTGGTGATCAAGATAATTAAAAAACACTAACATATAAGGATAACTAAAAAGACCAGTCAATAAACTATAATTCAATTTATCCAGAAAATGAATAAACAAACTTACATAAGAGGCTTTGTTTCTTTTGTTCTGGCGAAAATTTTGTGGTGTTTGTTGCAGACAGATTCAAAGCAGGTTCCCATAGTGATTTTACAGCAAAATAGTGCATAATTGCAGAAAGTTAATCAAAATTCTTTCCATTCAAATCAAATCCTGCAATCATGTATTTTAAAATTGAGCTTAATGTAAAAAATATCATGATTTGCCCTGGAACATGGAATACAATAAAAAAAGTGCACATGAAATTCTCAATGCTGCTTGTGAAAACTCAAGAATTGTTACACATGGTTCCCTAACAAAATAATATATTCATATTTATCAGAGTTATGTACATTCTGAAAACTTAACCACATCTGGTAAGATGGTTAGATTAATAAGTAAATAACAAATTTTGTAGATAAATAAAGGTCAAAACTATTATGGCTTAAAAAAGACTATTTTATTTAATTTATTTCTTAATTTGGATCTGTAATTTTATGTTTAATTACTTAAGCACTATTCAGTCATGAATCTTTAAATTCCTTATATTTCATGCATGATAATGGTAATAGACGACAACATAATACAGAATTTAATAAAACTGAACGTTTACTTTATAAGCTTCAGAAATTTCTTGGAACTTTGCCCGAGCTTCAGGATTTCCTGCATTTACATCTGGATGCTTTTTCTTTGCAAGCTGGAAAATAAAGAGCCTTCAGATTTTTTTTTTTTTGTTTAACATTTTGTGTGTTACTTTTATTTATTAAATATCATGTTCTTTGCACTTAAACCCCATAAAATTCAATTCAACAACAGTATCACATAATATTTAAAAACAGCACATCTTTTGAATTTCCAATAGACAGTCTCATGCACTGGAGATAAAAATGTTTTTTTCCCATACACTGTTGCCATTGCTTACTTTGAAATCATTGAGTTTGTTAATAAAAAATTTGTTAAAGTTTTACAAAATATGAAATAGATAATAAAACAAATTTGAAATTCAAAATTTGGGCTTCTGGGTGCCCATGTTCGGGTGGAGGATTATATAATTCAAAATTTGACGGCTCTAGGTACCGTTGTTTTTTCACAATGCAAAAAAACACATATATTCATGCAGATTCTTCATTATTTAATTTCTTTAAATATAATACAGGGCGATAATATTTGCTGGCAACATTTTGAAAAGTGATTCAAAATGACGTTTTGAGACCAATAGCCTTTCTGGGCTAAAAAAATCTTTTATTAAACAATAGCAGGGAAAAAAAAAAAAAAAAACACCTCCTACAGAATTTTTCAAAATCTATTTTTAAGATTTTAATTACATAGTAACATTTAATAAGCAACAGCAGATGAAAATCTTGCAAATAAAATATCTATACTATCTCACATAACAGACATTAATGCCTTAAGTTCTCATACACAGATAACGAGTTAAGATGATATTTATTATATGTAAATCATTTATAGAAAAGGAAAATTGACTTATGGATGCTAAATTTAAGTATAGATAAAGACACACATGATTTGGCAGAAATTAGACAGAAAAAATTATTTCTGTTACTTTCTTCAGCTTCTTTGATGATAATTTTAGTCACATATCGACTTTCCTTTTTTTTTTCTCTTAATGTCCAATTGTTTTTGTGCACAATGCTTTAATTCAAACAACATACATACACATTTGAATATAAGATAAAATACTATCTATATCTTTAATTAATAATACCCCTTAAAACCTTTTTTTTTGTTTGATAATTTCTCCTTTCTGTCCTAAAAACAGTGGTGATTGTGACCCCTTTTCGAAGATTCTGAAAACTATCATGGATTAAAAATCCAACATAAATTTCAAATAACATAGAATGTTAATGTGAAACACATACATATATGCAAACACATATATTTTCAAACAATTTCATGAATGAAGCAAGAATTATATTTTTTAAAATTTATTAAAAGTTAATTATGTTTTATGACATTATTAATTACAGTGAATGACATTAATTTATGACATTAATTTACAGTGAATAGTAAAATTTTAATGTTCATGTTTGAGTTGTAATTTTTAAATTATACTGTTGCTAAATTATTTTTTTTTGATTTGGGTAAAATTTCTTTAAGTTAGCAGAAAAGCTTGTACAGCGATAGCCTGTTTTTGCGTTCTCACGGGAGGAGAATTTTGGGGTCAAGGGTCGGCGGCCAGCTGCATTTTTCGTCCCCTTTTCTTGCGGGGGCGAACATGTGTTTTTCTTGTTCAAAGGCGATCAGCTTAGCGGCTCCGATTCTTGATAGAATTATGACGGTACAAAAATTTAGGATTTGTCTGAAGAGTTTCAACGTTAACAGATTTACTACTTTGTTTTTGAGCTTGAAAATAGGAGGCTTGTCACTGTGAAAGGACAGGACAGATTTTCTTAGAATTTTGTTGGGTATTTATTGGTCTGTTTCTAGTGGTTAGAGAGGGTTACTGTTTTGTATAGCATTGGTGAGTTTTAATTTAATGGATTTTTTTGAACCAATAGTAATTTTAGAGGCGGTGCACTTTTTGAGCATCGCGAGGTTTTAAATTTGGTCGCTCCCGTGGCGAGAGGAGATTTTCAAGATTTTGTCAGATTTTCGAGTCCTTTTTGAGGGGAGAGAGAGAGCTCGGCAGCCCCTTCTCGAGGTTATCCGTACGAGAATTGGCCCGAGAACGATGCGGGCTCCCATCGTATCGTCGTCGGCGAATCCTTTCTGAAGGTCTGCGGCTATGTCCTATTCTCACTGATGTTTTTTCCTTGAGGAAAAATTGATTTAAAGCTCACGCTGTAGTTCCAGATTACTGATAAAAAAAATTAGGAGAAAAATGTCATTCACCTGCAGATTACTACGACTTGCACTTATCTTCAGCGAGAACATCATTCAGAAGTTGGTGGGCTTTCACCTACAGATTACTGCGGCTTCCACTTTTCTTTGTTGAGAACATCATCGAAATGTTGGTGGACATTCATGTTAAGTTGGACCTCCTTGCATGCAGAAGGACTGTATCCATGAGGAAGTTTTTCCCAACGGGTGAATTGACAAATTGGTGCAGCATTGATGAAGAGAAATGTTTGAACTTCTTTTACGTGCATTTCGTACACAAATAGGAAGACGAAATCTGGACAGAAATCTTTTCTCCACCGTGAGTTGACTTTTTTTTTTTTTATTTTGTATTTAATTCTATATGTGTCCTCAAACTTATTGCCTTAACTGGTTTAGGATTTTGTGAAATCGATTAGTAGGAAAAAACTTCATCTTTCACTTTAACGAAGATTGATTTAAAATATTTGTATATGTAGTGTGAGTTTAAATGCGTGAGTAACCTTCTAAAATTAATAGAAATTGCAAATTGTTTCATTAAGATTTTGGTAAGATTTCGAAATAGTTAAAGAATAAAAAAAAATTGTTTCAGACTACTTAGTATGGTTCAACGATAATTACGAAATTATTGTAAGGTACATAAGTAATAATTTTGAATACAATATTGATCATGGTACAGATTGTCGCATGAAGAATTGTGAGTAATTTTTAGTAAATGTTTGTAGGGGTAGTCTGGCCAGCTATTCTGAATGGATAATCTTTTGGAATATTAAATAAACGTTTTTATTTGATTTACTATTGTATGCTTTTTTTGTGTTTTATCTTGTGGTTCTATCTAGGTCACCCATGTGATCCTTTCAGAAAACATGGTTAAACTTCCATTCGAACCTGGATAGTTTATTGCGAGCGCAGGAGAAATTTAATGTTATTTATGACTATACGATCAGATTTATTAATTTAACTGAACTGGTGTTTTGACTTCTTAGTGAGATTTATTTCTCCCTGGTGTTTTGAACTGTTCTGTGTTTTACTTTTAAGTGTTTGTGGCTATATCTAAGGTTGTATTGAAATTTATGTGTTTACAGGAAACAAAGCTGATTAATTAGTTTGAGAGATAGATGTTCATGATTTTGTGTCAGTAATGCATTTTACATGAATATTAATATTTTGATTTTAACAAAACACCAGGGAGGATTTTTCATTTCATGGAACTTAAGAGTTGAGAGTTGATATGATAAAACTTAATTTACTGTGTGAAGATTTATGAAAATTAAATCTTGCTTAAGATATTTATTATTTTGTTTCAAACACCAGTCTCTATGATTTGATTTTATTGAACTCAATATATTTTTATGAGAATTGTGTTGTTTTTAGTTTGTCAAGGCACCAAGAGAGGTTGAGTTTGCAGTAAATTTAAAAATTAATAGTAAAATCCGCAAATTTTTTTTTAGATTCAACAACATCATTTCATCCAGCCACCTAGTATTTTGCTCTCTAACGTTAAAAAAAAGAAAAAAAAAAACCCTCTAACTTCAGTTTGTTTTTCAGGAAAAAGTAAGTTCTGGGAATTGCTGTATTTATATTTTTCTTAGCTAACATTTAAAAATTCAGTATGATTAGCAAGATATTTTGCTGTAGACCAGCGATTCTCATGCAGTGCTACACAAGAGTAAAAATAGGTGGCATGCAAAGTAACACAGCCTTTTAACTCTTAAATTCAAAAATTTAATACCCCAACATCCTGTAAGTTTTCCCTCTAACACTCATAAATTTATATGATCTGAGCTTTGTTCAAGATCAATAGCCACTCATAGACTTTAGCAAAATAATCCATTTTTACTTCCACAAATATTCTTTGAGCCATAGACATAAGAAAATTTGTCATAAATGATGTTTTTAAGTGGTGTAATAGAAAATAAGTTCCCATAAAAAGTATCTCATTAATTCTTTTAGTGTTTATCGATTTATTAGAAATTCTAAACTTTATATCGCTGCCATTTCCTGGCCAATACTGCTTACTCTATTTTCAATTAGAATAATTTTTTTACATCGGTTTGCTGCCTCTAACAGCAGGTATTTTGCCTTTTTGTTGCTTTGCATTCCTTACTTTTCTATACAATTTAAGAATATCATCGTTTGATTTGGAAGAATTCGTAATATGTTGTGCATTTAAATATTTATGAAAAAATAATAAAACAAACCTAGATTTTCAAAATGGAAAAATGGCTAGGTTTGACTAAGTGGAAAAGTGATGATTCACAGGTGATGAATTCAGGACAATCTAATAGCATTAAGCATAATGAAAAATAATCTCTAACTTCAGTTTGTTTTTACTTGGAATAAGTGCATTGCTGTATGTAGTGACAAAACTCGGGCTTTAGCAGGAAAGCATTCTGGTGTTATTTCTCAAATAAAAAAAGTCGCACCTGAAACTAAATTTACTCACTGCTCCATTCATCGTGAAGGTTTAGTAGCCAAAACAATCCTCCAAAACCCAAAAATTTAAATCAAGCTGTGAAAATTTTTAATTTTATTAAAAGCCGAGTTTTAAATTCAAGAACATTTATGATTTTATGCCAAGAGATGGGCAGTGAACATGAAACACTTTTGTTATATTCCAAAGTAAGGTGGCTATCCATAGGCAAAGTTTTAAATCATCTTTTTTAACTAATATCAGAAATTCAAATTTTCCTCTGTGATTCAAATTTTGAATTGCAAAAATGTTTATTTAGTGAATTATTGTTGGCACATTTAGCTGGTATTTTTGAAATGATTTTGTATCACTGAATTAAATTTAGGATTAAAAGGACAGAGTGTTAATTTGTCTACCATTAGTGATAAAATAAATGCAATGATAAAAAAAGAAAAAACTCCAGCTAATACTAAAAGAATATGATAATAATATTTTACGCTTTTTTACTCCTTTTAGAAAGTTTTCTGACCAGAAATAATTTGAAAATAAAAGAATTAGCATCCTACATTAAAAATCATTGTTCCTGAGGATTATGGAAAGAAAATTGGATTAGAAATCCATTTTGTTCAAATGGAACTGAAACGTTATCTTGTGAAGAAAAAGAACAACTGATAGAATTTTTCTGTGACCAAACTCTAACAGAAGATTGAAAAAATAATAAACTTGTTAACTTTTCACTGTCCCACAAAACGGATTTAAAGGCATTTCTAATAAATGTATTAAATTTTTACTTCAGTTTTGCACAACCTATTTGTGTGAACAAGGATTTTCTTCCACGTTATTTTCGAAAAATAAATATGGAACAACAGTTAAAACTAAATGAAATATGACTAGACATAAAGAAATTGACCTCTCTTAAACAAGCCAAAATTTCACACTAAATTTTAGAATTAAAGTATCATAACTTACATTTTGATAATTAAAATATTAAAAATTTTTTAATCTAATATTTTTTATGTGTGCAAATTTAATATAAATAGCCAATAGGTTGTGTAAATGGTAATTTTTTTTTAAATATTTAAACTGAAAAATAATAATTGTAGAATGCAGTGGGGGCACTAAACAGTTTTCCAGTTTTTGTTTAGATGGTACGCATTAGTCAAAAGGTTGAGAACCGCTGCTGTAGACAATCAGTTTGCACTTAACCCTTTAGATTAGAACTTGAAGTATGCATATTAATAGGTGTTGGAATTGAGAAACTGCTAGAGAGATTTATCAGAATTTTGAATTCTGATATATATTTCCTTTATGGCTAATAATTTTCATTGCCTGAAGTCAATATGTTCAATATAACTGAAAATGATAACTTCATATTCAGCTATTATAGGTAAAATGTGAATCAACCACAGTTGGCACAGTGGCATTGCTGAATTTTTTGCTGCCTGGAACAATCTGTTTGCCAACAGCATCAATGCCCATCAAAATATCTAAAATGTCACAATGATATATAGGGAAATAAATATTCACTTATATATTCTTGCACTTATATTTTTTTTTGGGGGGGGGAGGGACTTCAGTCAATCATTATAAAGTGTTATCGTGCTTATTTTTCTTTTATAAAAATCACTGATGACATTGTAGAACTTGCTTTATTACTCCATTTACTCTTTTTAAACAGTACAGTACTGTATTTCTGATTTTCTGCATGCTCCTCCTGAAAGGTTGACAACTCATTGGTATTATTCTTCAAGATAGTATATGAAAAGCAACACATCTAACTAAGGTTGCATTTTCAAAATGGTGTGCATTAATAATTCCACAAAACAGCAAACATTATCTTTTTCAATTCAAGTAAATGCTATATAAATTTTTTTGTGTTGTTCTTCCTATGCTCACAGTACATGTTTTAGCTTAAAAAACATCAGAGAATACCATAAATTTAGCATTTTGTGCATTTTTGGTCTTCTCATGTACAAATCAACCTATTTTGACTTAAAAAAAATCAGAGAATTGCATAAACTTGGCATTGCACACTCCCTTGACTTTGTCTGCAGCAATCTATTTTCACTTAAAAATTCAAAGGAGCAACCAATTCTACAGCAGACTAAGACAAAAAATATATAATCTCAATAAACTACATTTTAAATCAAACAATGAAATAACATAAAAAAGGAAATTCATCTAAGCACTACCCAAAGCAAATATCCGCTTACCTTATTTAAAAATTACCGTGTCTTCAGTCAAACAAAATTCCTTAACAGCATCCAAAAACTTCCAAAAATTATCTGAACTAGAATATGTATACTGGCATCGCCACATAAATAAGAGTAAAAAAATATCATCTGACTTTCGACCATATGCATTTCCTTCCTACAAACAGGACACTTATAATGGCTACTACGAAAACCTTCATTTACACACCAGTCAATTAACACTTTTTTTCTTCTCGTACAGTAATTCAATTTAATCTTACCACTTTCAGCCATTTTACTGCGTAAACCACAAAATAACCAATGTACTTCCTAACCACGTCAACACACAAGCCCTTACAAAATCTTTTCCCATCATTCAAATTCACCGTAATCACATAACCAATTACATCATAAGAGGGTTTCCATAACATTCAACCACTCAAGTTACCATAAATGAAACAACAACTTAGCGATAATCCAAGGGGCACCCTTAAATATACTCTAACCTCAGAGACATACAGATACACACTGACCTTATATGTGAGTCGGTTACTGAAAATGAAGAGAAGATAAAATGACCAAGTGATTGCGGGAAGAGGGTAGAACTTCTCACAAAGGTACTATCAGTAAATTTAGTTCACCAGCCCCAGTCAGTGATGATTCAGTGTTCAAGAATTTCTGTTTTTTTCCTCCCATTGAAGTGATACTTCTGTTGAATGCTTTTCATTAGCTAGGCACTAGTTGGTTTACAAGATGCACATCTGCACATATTATATATATACAGAAAAAAAGCAAGAATTTTGTTATGGAAGGGGAATTGTAATTAATTTCAATATATCTCCTCCTGATGACGTTATGTTGGAGTTGACTGAATTCCTCTTCTTTCATGTTCTTTTTTAACTTTGTTTTTCTTGCGATGGTTTATTTTAATTTTATTTTTACATCTACATAATTATAATTCTACATTTATAGGATCTTTTGAAATTTATTTATATTTTAATTTTTGGTCTTTGTGAAAAATTAATTCTAAATTTCTTTATGTTTTTACCGATCAATTTTTACGGCATAATGCAGCAAAATTGTAGGAATAATTACATTTTTTATTTATAAATTTTTTTTGTATATATATATATATATTTTATTTATATATATATTTGTATTTAATTTGCTATTTTTGGTAGAATTGTAATTAAAATTGTTTTATATCCCCGTGCAATGCAACACGTGAAGACTTACTTGAAGATAAAGCTAAGCTGGAAGAGTTAAAATACAGGAGCACACGTACTTAATAAATAGATATCTCGCAATTGTACTCTTTTGCAATTCAGAAAAATTGAAAAAATACCAGAATGTGCTCATGCTTGATTAAAAAGCATATAAAAGCCAGATTAAAACATCTCAGCTCAGTTGTTTACTTAGTGCTGTTATTAATTGTAGCAAATTCACAGTGAAATCGGATTAACTTTCTCTGTACTTCTGTTTATATTTTAGTAGTTTAAAACTGTGAGACTACTGTGAGATACTGTGACATTGTATGAATATCTGAGGAAATTTCAGCATTTTGTCTTATTGCTTGGGATAATAATACATTTTACTATTTTTTTATCGACTTATGCATTCAATCCATTACGAACCTGTACGCATGCAACAATATGTATGTGTGTGTGTAAAATAAAAATTATGTAAATATAAATTATAATTTAAATTATAAAGAGATACTTAATTTTAATTTTGGGATTTACTCCCTCTATTCTAAAAATAGTAATAACTTTTTCTGAACTGCATCCCTGAGACTAATCTATACCACAGGACTTTTATATAACGCTGGTGATGTAAACTAAAACAACCAATAATAATTTTACAGCATTATTAATTGTCTAGTCAAATACACTGAACCTAGCTCATTCTGAATTAAGATTTCATCCTGAAGACAAGACACTTTGCTTCCACCTTTGGTACTGCAAAGACGGCTGCTTGCCCTTCTTTTGCAAAACAATATAAGAAATGAAACTGTTCTAGTACAGACACGATTAATACACCAAGTATTTGTGGCCATAAAATGTTAAATCTGCTAAGACTACATCTTATTGCATTTATATGACTTTCAAGTTTCTTCTTCATATTGGATCTACTACTTTGACATCTACCTGTGGCACATTCCCAAATCATCACATATATTCACTCTTATTTTGCTAAAAAATCAACTTCCAACGTAATGCTTGCTTTCATCTTGTGTGCATTTTGAGTTTGAGACCACTGATAAGTTAATACTATAAAGTGTCTTTCATGTAATATGAATATGAACCAGTTCCCAAGCTCTTTTCAGATAATTTCAGTCTTCCACAAGGGCATCCTTTAGACAGATAGCCATAATATGGTTTACTACCCTGGTGGACAATTGCTAAGGATGGATGCAGTAACAGTGATAACAACCACAAAATGGAAGGCAGGAACATGCGGAAATTAGCATAAGTGTGGGATACAGTAAGATGTGTTGTGCATATGTAAATTTTGGATTGCTGAAGTTGTTCATCACATGATAGCACTGATAAGCGATATAAAGGATTTGAAGCATATTGATCATTGTTGTTCAAATATAAAATTTAACGGGAAAGTATCAATTGAAAAATTGCAATTTTCAATGTCTTCCCGACATCACTTAGACGATTTTATGTATGGCCATATTATTGGCTAGATTGAAGAAGGGTGAAAAATAACAGATGTTGCTAGGGTGTCCGACAACAGCCCCAGTGTTATTTCAAGGCTCTGGAAATCATTTCAAACAAACAGAATATGTAGCAGATGTTACAGGAGAGGTGAAGTTTACAGTGCAATGCCTGCAAAAGATAAGTACGTAGTGTTATTGACAAAAGGAACCGGCACAGCACAGCTACTGAGGTAGCAAATCAGTTACTTACTGCTACTGGCAAGCAAATCTCCCAAAAAACTGTAGCTAGACATTTGCATCAAGGAGGACCATGTAAAGTCTGTTCTTCTTTGGAAACATAAACCTTTGAAAAATTTTCTAGCCTTGTGAAACTAAACAGATATCAGAAGGGTTTATACGACCCTTTAGTCAAACATCAAATTAACAAATGATCCAGCTTGAGTTACAGGAAGCAACACTTCTGGCTTAAGAGAAATACGTAACAAATAATAATTTCAAGGTGTGGTAGGTTAGCCTAAAGCAACACTTCTGGCTTAACAGAAATACATAACAAATAATAATTTCAAGGTGTGGTAGGTTAGCATAACGGCTCACAGAATACTTTAACGTGCTAGAAGAGCTCTGGTCTGTAGTAACAGGCAAAACAAGCCTAAATGTGAGAACACATCAATGCCGCTAACATAAGTTGCTAATAGTCACAGCAAAACGTGGCCTGGGACAGGCAGACATGCTCTAAAAACCAACTTCCAAAACTCTGGCTTAAGTAGCACATCATTCTACCTTAATCTGAATACACTCTCGCTATCTCATTTACATTCTGGCATGAAAAGCATGGATGAAAAGAAAGTAAAATAAATAGATAAATCTCACAACCATATACCCACTATCCTTTTACATATCTTCCATTGTCTAGAGGTCACCATTCTGCCTGTTTGCAATGATGTCGTCAGCATCGCAATTAGAGGGAAGACTATTGGGTTTGTGTACTGTTCTCAGATGACAGTATGTTCAGTCTGTCATTGTACACGCCAGTTGATCTGGTGTAAGAGAAGTACTGCATATAACCTGGCTAACATACAGTAAAGGGGCCGCTATCCTTACATGTACTGTTATGGTTTGGGTTGAGATAATGATCAACAGCTCTACATCACTCTATGTGCTTCCATCTGGGACAATGATTGGTCAGTGATACATTAACCATGTTCTGCTGTTTCATGTTCATATGTTCTATGGTGCTGTTGGTGATAAATTTGTTTTCATAGACGGTAACGCAACATGTCATCTAACATTTGCCATCCAGGATTGTCTAGAAAGCAAGGATATTCAAGGCCTCACATGGCCAGCATTTCTTCAGATCTGAATCCCATTGAAAATGTTTGGGATGCTTTGGGGAAGAGTCTTGCTAGTCGACAATGTTCTCTAAAAGAGACATCCTCATCTGTGTACTGACAGAGGAATGGGATAAATTATCCCAACAGATGCTGGATAATGTTGTGCAAATCATGACACAGTATGTGGAATTTTACATTGCTCTCCATGGTGGCTATATCTTATACTAACATCTTATGCCAGAATGCTTGCAGACAGTAACTGCATTTTTCTTCCTTTCACATATTCAGCACAAAATGACCATTTTGACCCTTGAACACTTTTCAAAGCCTTCTGGATTTCAAAGCACAATAAATTATCTTTATTGTTATGGCCTAGTATTCTGGTATTTTATTTCACTTGGCATATAACCACACTTACTTTTTTATGCACTATATAACCACTTGTGGTCCGTCCTTAGCAATTACTCACCAGTGTACAATCTAACAATTCCTATCTTCCTGTTCCAAAGATCATGTAACTAACCCCTAATATATGTTTCGCATGAATTACGCTCCCTCTAAAAATGTGCCATTCAGGCAGACCACTGCTTCTAGCTGAATCATAATGTTGGAAACTAGAAATGCACACAACAACTTGAAATTTAGGATGTCATATTTGTGAAGTCTGTCAGATTCATTGTCCAATCCCTGCATCTGCTTAAATGCTATTTGATGCTGATCATATCTTTCTAAACACTTTGCCATTTCAGTACATTAAGAATTGTTTGAGAGGTTACTTTTCTTCTTGTTTAGCACACAAGGACAAAGCAATTGCACTGGGTGACACAATTTAGGAGCCACAGAAACTGCATTAGGCATAAGACCACAAACTCACTGAGGATTAGGCCCAAGTTAGATGTTTTCACCATGCAATGTAATCCCTATTGCTCATAAATTCTGTATGTTAAAATTTTCCTAAATTCGAAACAGTTTTTGCTCATTGTTGCCATACTGGCCCCATTGAGCACCTAATACTTAAAGTACAAATGCATTAATCTGTTTGTATCAGGGTTTTCAACTGAGGGAATTCTCCCCCCCCCTGGGGAGGGCAGTTTCATAGTTTCAGGTACCACAATGAAACTTTTGTTTAGCTTTTAAATACTCAGTTTTAGTTTATGAATTAAAAAAAAAAAACTTTTATCAAAGCTTGATGTTTATCAATGTTATCTATACATTTTATTGTTTAATTTATAAAACATGTTAAAAATAATCTAAATCTGAACTACTCCAGCATTTTCACATACCTGTTATATGTATTCAGGAATTTTCACAAATGTGTGTATGCATTTTTTAAGTTTTAGAAAGAAAGAAGACTCTTGAAGAATTATCTAGCAATGGTAAATGGTGAACTCTTCTAGTAATGGTGAAAGGGGTGCATGTGGCAAAATAGGTTGGGACACAACTTACTTATATCCCCCATAAAGCTTTTGCTTATGTTACTGGTTGGTTCAAATTTCTGTTAGAAACTAAGGTTAAAGTGAAGCCAAATTTGGTAATTTTATTGTTAAATAATTAATTTAATCGAGTAATTTTACTTTCTTCTTTGTTATGTGATGATTTTATACCGACAACTTTTTTTCTGATAACCTAAATCAATGGAATTACGGGATTTTATGTCTTGGTCAGATGTTTTCTGCTTTCGAATGCTATTTGTTATTTTTAATACTGCATCTTTTTAAACATTGAAAACAGAATCGCTTTTCTTTTCATTATATAGCGTTTGGTTGTTTAAATTGTTCTTAATATGATTGTGATCATGGCCAAAAGGTACACAACAACGGCATAAAAAAATTACAGAAGGATTTCATGAAAAATGAGTTTTACTTTTAACGTATTGCACAATCCTTATTTATTAATTAAAATTTGTATTTTAAATTGCTTAAATGTGTTTTATTTTGATATGCTAATAATGTTCGCCAACTTATGATAAATATTGGTATTTTAGCAATATTAAAAAAAAAAAAAATGCTTAAATTGCTAGCTTGCACCCAATAAATAATTTTACTAAAACCAATTTTATGGTAATCAGCAGGATATTTACAGTTAAAGATTTTGGGAAATTAAAAGTATGCAGATTTGCAACCGTCTGACATGCTGGTGCCTCTAGTCTTTGCCAGCTGAAGAATAAATGTAATTATTACATGAGGATGCGTCATATATATGCTTTCTCAACTAGAAGACATTTTGGTAAAAGTGGAAATTATGGGCCAGTGTGGCACATTTTTTAAAAATCACCAGTTCGTCAAATGAATAAGTTTCAAGCATTTTAAAAAATCAATAACTCATTAAATCACCATATAAGAAGGTTAAGATTTTGAATGGAACCTGCAAACATGCAGATAAGTCATATCTAAAGCAAAAAAGAAACTACGAAGAAACTTTGAGAAAGTATTTTAAAGGAGTAGATCTAAGATTGGCACTGGTCTACGAATCCATAAAACTAGCAGTAGGTCTAGAAATCCATGAGGCTAACATTAGGTCTAGGAATCCATGAGGCTAGCATTAGGTCTAGGAATTAAACAGTAGGTATAGTATCAGCACTGCAGTAGTGCAATCCCAGATTGTTGATCTCTCACGTGGAAATTAAAATTGGCCACTCTTTTTTACAGAAATCTGTTTGATAATCATTTTGCCATCCTTAAATTTTGCTGCCCATGTTCTGTGCACATCTTGGACCCCGCTAAGACTGGCCCTGACTATGCATATTATGGGATCGACAATGTTAACAATTTTCATAGTACATATTGCACATTTCTAAAACAGCAGCAAAAAAGTGGGGTTTTCTTCCTGAAAGTATCCATTGGCGGCAGTGTGTACTTACTCGCCAAGCTCACCGGCCATGATTTTAGCAGTGTACAGTTAACTTTGATTATATTTAAAGCATGTGGATACGTGCGGTCATCATGTTCACCAAAAGAACTTCACATCCCATTACTGTTGATTTCTAATTACTTATTATCATGAGACAATAACTATAAATATCCGCTAAGAAGGAAGTGAAGGTAGTACTTCAATAAAATCATTTAATCCAGCATTTATTAAAAATTAAAAAAAGAATTGAATGCAGTTACATCTCCAGTCCAAGCATCTGACTAAAAAGTTTCGTGTTTAACCGTTCAGTCCCAGAATGCACTTTGATTTCAAGTCTCAAGGAAGTGCTGCCATCTAGTGGGGATAGAAGGAACGATTCCCCACAGTGCTCCCTCCCCAAGTACCACAGGTACGAGAGGTTAGAGATACCGAGGGTTAAACCGAACCTTCCGTCCAGAGCGGGTGATTGTTGGAGCTGTGGTGTCAGGATTAGACTCAGGAGAAGGCACTGTGCGAGATGAAGGCAGAAGAATGGCAGGAGTATTGGAAGCAGGTGGGATGACAGCTGAAGGATGAGGTCCAGGTGGATAATCATCAACCAGGAGGAATGTTGGCTTAAGGCGATCAATACTAACGGTAGCTGTCCTATGCTGGATGGAAATGGAGAAATGCTTTGCCGATCGGGAAAGAACTTGATAGGGGCCGTCGTAAGGTGCGTGGAGTGGCTTCCGAATGCCATCTCGTCTGAGGAAGACATGGGTGCAGGTCTGAAGTTCCGTGTGGACGAATGGTGTTGAGGCGTCATGTGATGATGCTGGTTTAGGTGATAATCTGTTCATGGTCTCACGTAAGTGGCTCAGAAATTTGGATGGTTCAACATTCCTAGTTTCCACAGGGTCTAAGAATTCGGATGGAAGTGTAAGAGAGGTGCCATAGACCAGTTCTGCTGATTGTGAATTTTTGACCTTCTAAAATATGCCGAAAATATTTGACAGCAGAATATATAGCAAGTAGCTCGCAGTCATACATGCTGTACCGCTGCTCTACCGGGGAAAGCTTCCGTGAAAAAAATGCGAGTGGTTGGTCACCTTTGTCGCTGAAACCATTTAAAGCTGCCCCGATAGCGATGTCAGAAGCATTGACCATCAGGGACAGTTTCTGACCAGGTGTGTGGAAACCGAGAGTTGTGGCTTGCACGAGATCAGTTTTTCATTTTTTGAACAGGGCAGAAGTCGTCTCAGTCCAAGGGACTGGGCGCTTGTCGTTTTTCTTTGAGTCTTTGAGGAGCTCATGTAAAGGAGCTTGAGTATCTGCAACTTTTTTAAGGAATCTCCTATAAAAGTTTAACATTGCAAGAAAATGTCGGAGTTGGGCTTTAGTTTTCAGTTTGGGGAAATCTGCAATAACTTTAGCTTTTTTCGGTGAGGGCTGAACGCCAGAGGGAGTTATTAGGCAACCTAAGAATGAGACGGTAGTCTGGCTAAGCACGCATTTGGCAGGGTTAACTGCGATTCCAGCTGAATGAACCATAGAGCCAGATTGTTCTTCCAAAACGGCAGTGGTTTTACCGCAACGCGTGAAATTTGTTCGGAAAGGACAAAGAGACATGTGAGAGGAACATGATAATGGAACTGATTCAATTTGTAACACAAAAAATTCCGTAATAGCAAAATTACACAATAATAAACTATTAAAGTAAAATATAAGCATGCATAAATGTTACATATACTAAGGATTTAATTGGTGATAAAACAATGTGATGAGGAAAAAAGCAAAATTGATGTAATATTCTTACTAAAAATGTTAATGAGTTGTATAACATGAAAAATAATGTGAGAGAAGTAATTATGCAGATCTCAACTACATAGTTCATACAGATACATGTCATGAAAATTCGATTAGACATACGATTCAGAGTGCATAGGAATTTAAAAGATGAAATTGCTCACACATTTCGTAGGAAGCAGCGAACATAATCACAAATAATTCCGAGTAGCAGTCTATGTTAAAGACTCTGGCGTGAGTCAGTTTCAGTTTGGCTCGAAATACGAAACGGAAGTAAGAATAATGTGACACTGCTAAATTCTCACTATATGAAGAAAAACATCCTTTTACAGCATAATCCTACAGTAGAAAATCTTGAGCAGAACGGTTGTGTTCCAAATTCACAGGGTCACCACTTGTGGATATGTGCGGTCATCATGTTCACCAAAAGAACTTCACATCCCATTACTGGTTGATTTCTAATTACTTATTATCATGAGACAATAACTATAAATATCCGCTAAGAAGGAAGTGAAGGTAGTATTTCAATAAAATTACTTAATCCAGCATTCATTAAAAATTGAATGCAGTTACATCTCCAGTCCAAGCATCTGACTAAAAAGTTTGTGTTTAACCATTCAGTCCCAGAATGCACTTTGATTTCAAGTCTCAAGGAAGTGCTGCCATCTAGTGGGGATAGAGAGAACGATTCCCCACAAGCATATAAATTAAAGATACATATTAAAGGCATATAAATTAAAGTTAGCAGAAAAAGACATAACATTAATAGGTTAAACATGATATAGCATATAAATTAAAGTGCATATAGTAACACTTAGGCTTAGTAATAGTTCATATTTTTTTTATTAAATTTGTATGACCCGGAAAAGGGTGTAGGGTTGAAATGCGCTTTAGCCCACTGCTTGGCGGCGATTGTTTTTGAATGAGCAATAAACGCGCCAACATGGGTAACTCCGTATATCCGCCAACATGGCTGACCGTTTGTACGTTGCCTACGTTGTGCAATTCGCTGAAGTTTTTTTTAAGTTTAAAAGGAACGCTGTGCACATGGCATTTTCTTGAAATTTATGTTCGTTATTTTAGCTTATTTTGTTCATTTGTGCACATTGATTACATTGTGCAATTCGCTGAAGTTTTTTTTTAAGTTTAAAAGGAACGCTGTGCACATGGCATTTTCTTGTAATTTATTTTCGTTATTTTGTTCATTTGTGTACGTTGCCTACATTGTGCAATTCGCAGATTTTTTTTTAAAGTTAAAACGGAATGGTGTGTACATGGTATCGTTTGTAATTTTAATGAACTTTAAAAAAAAATTCCTTCTTTCTCCGATGCCATTTTGGTTACGTTTTCGCGGAGCGTGTCGGGAAGGTTATGTAACGGCATTAAATGTGTAAGTATTACAACATAAAATGTAAATAATTAATTTAAACCTGACAAATATTTTAATGATCATAATGTTCGTTTTGCATATTATTTTATTACCTTTTTGTGGCAACAGTTTCCATACTAATTTATGCTTTAGAATTCTATGTTTTGTTTACAATAGGTTTTCGCGGAGCGTGTCGGGAAGGTTGCAATTGCAAAGACGTTTCGCAGAAACGCGCTGAATTGGCGATTTTCAAAACATCGCCAAGCAGTGGGCTAAAGCGCATTTTTACCGGGTGTAGTTAAGGAAATTGTCGGAGACTTGTTGTCTTTTTCATTAAGAATTCTCATAAAGTGTCTTTTTCATTAAGTATTCAATATCCTCAAAATTTTATCTAATAATGAGTGCTACTTTACATATAATGGATTAATGTATTCATTAATAAATACATTTAAAACATTCATTTTACACAAACAATTTTTCAAATGTTTCAAATGCAAAGTTGTTTTTTGAATTTACTTGTTGATACTGTTCGGTGTCTGAAACGAGTATTGCTTGGCAGCGTTGTTTTACGCCAAGCACAGTTTGGCTTTAATGTAACCCTAAAGTTATTCCATTTTTGCTCATTAGTATCTATGCAGATTGTCTTGATGTAAGAGCATATGGTTGCTCGCTCTTAGCTAAGTTACATAGGTAGCTATAAGCACATGCGTGTGCTAGTATTCAATAATGTTGTTTTGTTAAAATAAATTTGTTATTGTTAATATTACAGTCCATTTACTGAAGTTAAGTTTCATTAAATAAGTTTGAGCTATCTTCGGCAAGAACAGATACCTTAAAGCATTTTATTTTGAAACAACTGCCTTTTTCATAATAAATTTGGCAATGCCAAGAATTTTCAATAATATTCAAATCCTTTAGACTAGCATTGTAAATAAAACTAGAACATTATACATTTTATCTTTCAAGAGTCATTCAAACTTTGATTATTACACAAAGCAATGGTTTGCTAACTTTGATGACTCTGGGAATCTATAAAACTATTTTGTCGTCTCAGAGAACTAGTAATACTTTTTATTTCATTCTAGTCATCTATTAGCATCTAACACCTAGCATCCTCTGAAAAGTAATTGTTAAAATGCATTAAAAATATATCAAAATTTTAAGCATGAAAACTGATTTAATTCTTCTGAACATCCATGTTATCAATCATCATCCGCCCCCACCGTATTTTCACCACCTCATCCGGTACTGATGCACCACTAGCTAGCGGCAAAACGCAGGGTAAAAGTTTACAATTGGGTGCCCCTTGTTTTTTGGCGATTCTGTTTTGATGCCAAGATCGGCGCCAATACGACACAATTTCAAGATGGCCGCTACACAAAACCAAAACAAGAAGTCAAAGAATTTCACAAACTCCGTGTCCATGTACACATCGACCTATTTTCACTTAAAAAAACATCAGAGAATTGCACAAACTAGTCATTGCACATTTTGACTTTGTCCATGTGCACATCGATTTATTTTCAATTAAATAAATCAAGAAGCTAAAACCATGTTAAAACACTTATGGTAAACAGAAATGGGGTTTCATCGCCAAAACTGAACAACATTTTTCGCCAAAAAACAAGGGGCACCCAATTCTACACTAGAGCCAAACGCAGCCGCGGACAGACGAGAACACAGTCTCTACACTAAGACAAATGAATTCCACCAGTTACCAGTTTTGTACTATTATCACCATTTTTGGCAGTTTTTATATTTACCAGATCCTTTGCAGAAGTGCTTCCAAAAAGTGTAAAACATTCTATCACAAAATTAAAAAATTGTAATAAGCAGTGAATGAGCAATAAATAATGGGAAAACATTGATTCATGGTAAAATCCTAGTATATGGTGCAGACTTGGAGAGATTTTGAAAACTGCTGCCAACACTAAAACAACTCAGTTACTGCTCATCACATTGTCACCAAATCTCGTGTGCACTATATACTAGAATTAAATGAAAATTGTTTAAGTACATTAAAAAAAATACTATTGATGTGGCTCATGGTTCAGATGATCGCAATTTTGAATTTTACCTTCATTTTTCCTCTGTATTTTGTTAAAGTTTTAGTTTACACATGAATCAAGGTAAAATACTAGTATATGGTACGGCCTTGATGCGATTTTGAAAATTATCGCCAACATCAAAATGACCCATTTACTGCTCATAATAATGTCGTGAAATTCTGTACGTACCATATACTAGGATTAAACCAAAATCAGCATTAATCAATTCAGAAAGTTTAACAAAGCTACCCTAACAGTTTTGGCAGCTTCGCGCAATTTCAATAAAAATCGGAGGTTGCTAGATTTGGTGAGATTTTACATTGCTTGACAACTGGTCCGTAATCTCCAATAAATTGAATTAAAGTTTCTCCAGTTTAAAGGAAAATATCAGTTAATCATAAAAACAAAGATTCTGGAAAACAGATTTACACACAGCAAAAGTTTAAAAGTCATAAATCCAAAGATGCAATTATTATATTAATAGCTTGAAATAAATTGGCATGACCAAGAATTCAGCAGTTATTTACATTAGGATGGATGTCTCTGTAAAATGCATTTTAAGGAAAATCAATTTGTATTTGCACTAAAGACTGGACAAGGACAAACTACTAATATTCAATGCCCACATCCACATGCTCTGATGTATGACAAAATAACACATTTTTGCTTGTTAGTTCATAATACTGAATTGTTAATTAAATTAACAACTTGTTCATATTTATTTCTAGTTCATTTTTTTTAGAATCTTACTACACTTTAATTTTCATATACATATTTGATCTTGTATATCTTTTAAAAGTGAAACAGCATTTGTCGCGCATTTGCAGAAGCTTCTAAAGCTCAGAATCAAGTTTTAATAAAATTAATTACGCCGCATTCACATATAAGAATTAATGTACATCATGACGGCAAAGTAATCAAATATTCATGGGATTACTTAATAAATGAAACATTTACCTCATAATAAGCTTCTTTAATTTTTACAGAACTTGCATTTCTCGGTATTCCAAGAATTTTATAATAGTCTTTTGCTGATGCAACATTAGATGTATGAACTGTACGACATATGGGCGATGGTATTTCCTCAGCAACTAAAATTAGTGATTTTAAGCAGATCAAAAATAATTATTATGCTGAAATATTTACATAAAATTTTTCGACATATTAAAGAACAATACCATACCTCTAAAACATAAATTAAATCTCATTTCCCTATAATTTGAGATACAGCGTTGAAAAGTTGGTATTTTTGAAATTGATGAAATAACATCTCTAAAATTCGAAAATTTGCTCATTTTGTTGATACATGGCCTTAAATTAGGATAACGCATTATATTATTGAATGATTTCGACTCGGTGACCAATAAGTTAATTCAAAAATTTCGCCAAAATGCATGCCCACTATGACGACTTGTTCAGTTGCTGTCAACCGGTGCCAAGTGCCAAAGAGTCGAGGTTGTGCTGGGGTCATGTTTAACAAGACGCTCATAAAACAACGGCGACACGCATATTTTAATGGCTCTTCAAAGCGTATTTCTAGCCTTTAAAGATTTTATACACTATATTTACCCGAATAAATGACGTTTCTGCCGTACGTTCGAAGTTTTACTACAGATAGACGGATATGCATGCAAAACAGTCTGGCGTGTATGAATTTGATGTGTTTTGTGTTTCACAATAAATAAAACTGAATGTTTCATTGTCTTATAACTACGAAAATTCGACATGACCATATGCAAAACATACTAGAAAATATATACTATATCTACTATATCTATGACTCTAAACAACCGAAATTATTGTAGTTAAAATTTTTTCATTGACATGTAACTAGTAGGCAAAAAGACTTAATTTCAGATACGTAATTTAGTGAACTATCGCTGAAGATCAGATATTGAAAATTTGTTTACTGTCTCGTAGTAGACGTGTTATACGAACTCTGAAAGCTTGTTTTTAGTTGCGTTTAAAGTTATGATGTTTGAAAAATACGCATTGAATTGTGTGTCCGGTGCAATAAATTGTTCATGGCGTAATAAAGGTTAGAGTCTTTTTCTGCTGCTTTTATTAAGTTTCTACAGGATGAGATAAATAAAAAAATTACTAAATAGTGTAATTATTATATGCAGGATTTCAGAATTTCTTAGATGCTTAGTGATATCATACGTTGTAAATATCATATTGTCAATTATATTACACTAAAAGGATCAGCCTACGTTACACAAAAACGATCTACCATTAAATATTAAAGAAATGTGATAGAAATCGTTGTAATAATAAAAGATAAAACTAATAAACCACTTTTTTTTCAAACTTTTATTAATATTCTTAGTCTAATTGTTATGCTATATGCTGTATTATCAAGTAAAATGTAAGAGGATCGATACAAGGAAAAGTTTGAAAAGCTCTGATTTTACATCTTCATCTGGAATTAGTTAAAATTTTAATAGCTTTTAAAACAAATGCAGAATTAAACTTCATTGATCAAACTTGCATATTTTAAAATTCTGTAAGCTTTTCTTCTGTAACTGGTTTTAGCTATTAAACTGTAGTTCTTCAGTAGTTAAGATTATTTCTGTGATTGTGTGGATGACCAGAGTTGTAATGAAATCTTACTGTAATTAAATGATGACTTTGTGTTATTGTAAAGTAAATTTATGATATTGTTATTAATATCTTTCTGAAACATCTTTCTTTTCCACCAGATACGGTAAAGAGCAGAATCGCCCATTTCTGTTTGGCACTTTTTACAAGAGTAAGAAGAATTGGATTTTTGTCAATTTCTTTTGACTTTTTAAGTGAAAATAGATTGATGTGTACTTGGACAAAGCCAAGGGAGTGCACAGTGCTGAGTTTGTGCAATTCTGAGATTTTTTTTTAAGTGAAAATAGGTCGATGTGTACATGGATACCGATCTTAAAAATGTGCCAAGCAGTGGGTGATTCTGCATTTTCTCCATCAGATGTGTTTTAACATCTTTCTTTTCCACCAAATTTATATTTCCTGTGGCAGACTTCATAAAGATGAGAAATTCCTATGTGCGATTCCCTTGTAGGTCACAATCTTCAAGCTGTTACGAGGTGTAAGAGTGTATGCTCTGACATTACGGAATCAATAACTTGTTCAGTAATGCCCCCACTTGACTTTATGAAAGCCATAACTTCATGACCAGTCTCAGAAGATTTTAACAATCTGTACTGTGTCTTGTCATCAAAACCTCTCGAATTCAGGGAATGTTCACTAGTTCGGATGACTATAAGGTACTTACCTTTTCATGCAACCACCTTAGCACAGGTTTAAATTTTTTACAGAAGAGAAAGCATGATGAATGGCAAAACCTTATTTATTTGCATACATATTTTATATGTGAAGTAGGTATTTATTTGCAAAATTAACGAATAAACCTATCAGTTATCACATGCAGTTTTATTTCTTTTGTTTTGATGAAATTTTGTGACATCATTTTAAAAACAGGTTCAAGTGTTGTTCCTTTTAGCAGTTTTGCTGTCAAATATTGTATTTCTCAGTAGTTGCCACTGTTTCTTTCATAGCAGCAAATCCTACAAGCACATATTTCAAAACTGAATTTAAGATATCACAATTTGTTGACATAAAAAATGTTGGAACTTGGAATACAACGAAAAGAATGTATATGAAACTGCGAAGTTGGTTGCTAAAAGTGAAGAAGTATTATGTGCATGGTTGCAAGAGTTTGGCAACTTCTGTGAAGGTACCAGTGCTTAGTATGTAAGTACTGATTATAATTAGTTAATTTGCATGTATTAATAAAATGCATGAAACTGGAAATTTTACTTTTTTAAAGGATTTAATTTCTAATTTCAGCTCTAATTTTAGAGAGAAAAAATTATTGCTTTTTATGTAATTATATGTGTGTGTTAAAAAAATCCTTGGTAATAAAAAATAATTATAGTTATGTCTTTAATAGTTAAAAATATTTGTGTTTTAATTTCAGGCAGAAAAGTTTTGAAATCCATTGCAAGTTTTTGTTCTCCTTGTATCTGTGTGCTTGGTCAAAGATGCTATACAACAAAGTAAGTTTTGCAATTACTTTACATAATTGTAATAGATAATAAGAAAAATATATTTCGATGCAATATTTATGCCATATATATATATATATTATTTTGTGAGATACTGAGTTTAATATTCTTAAATTAATCAGTATACTCTAATTTTATAAGTTTCCAAGCTCTTGTTGATTAGTCGGATAGCTCTTGCGTGCTTTACTGTAATCCAATCCAGTCCTTCTTGTTAGCTAGAACTTGTGGCTATTTTCACTTTTTATTGAAAAAAAGTGTGATGATGGATTTTTTACATATCGAGGGTATCCTATAAAGGTTAAAGAGCTACTTTTTTGTTAAAAATAAGTAATGCAAAATGAGCATTTCAAGAATATACCACTATGGATTTAATGATAAATTCTGATGAAATAACTTTCAAATCACTTCGATCACTATCAAATTACTGATGATGGAATTCTTGACAGTGTTATAAATCCAATTAAAAATGATCTTGATCATGATGATAATATACACAGAGTGCTGAAGAAATTGCATCTGGGGAAAAAAAAAAGTTTAGGACAGAATCATTTGAAAATTGTAGGAACAACAAAAATTTGTACGTGATAAACAAATAATCATGTAATTTATAATAAACTCTAATTGGAACATGCTGAAGTTTTAAAACATCTAGTCTCAAACTGTATGTATTTGTGATCTTCTGCTGTACTAATAAAGGGAAAAAAGTTATTAGTTAATCTATAATGTATAATAAATGCAACATGAATTTCATCTTGCTGTTTATCAAAAATAATAGTTTTAAAGTACAGTGGAAATCCAAATATGCAGACTCGCTGGAATTGCAACCTTTCTGGATATATGAAAATTCCAGATAATGAGTTGGCTTTTTCTATATGTTAAGCTTTCAGTTTCACAAAAATTTTATCAGCTTCATGTTCAGTGAAGCTATTAAAGTCAGCTTCACAAAAACAATTGCTTAATATGCAAGTGATGGGCAACTTCTCTGTAAAAGCTGTGAAAGCAGATTTCATGTATAAGAAAATTTTCTTCCCAAAGCCAAAAGCAGAGGAAATCCAACTTTATTTAGACAGTGAAACAGTTCTGGTATGGATGTTATGGTATGGTGCAGAATGGTTGTCTTGCAGTTGAAAAGGGTAGCTGTTTTCTTTCTGAGCAGTTTTAATGTTTTTCCATAACTAAAATGCAAAGTCATTTGGAGATTGTAGTGATGGTATTTCAGTTCATTCAGATGCCACTGAAAATAATTTTAAGTGCGATAATTTGTCTGAAAACTGGTTGTAGGTAGAAATTTCATATTAATGAGCATAGCCAGAGTAAGACTAAGTACTTAAAAGATTTTGGTGCACCATATATATGTGCACTTCTTTTTCATCCATTTTCCCCCTCTTTGTCTTAGTTTATCTGCATCATTCCATGGTAAAGCTGGCAATGGATATTTTTCTTTGTGTCCCCTTTCCTTGATGCCCTAAGAATGGACTTATTTTCCTTAATAAATAATCTAACTCTGCTAATATGTTTGATGACCACAAGGAAATAATTCTTTGCATAGTAGGTGCAAATTTCTTGTGAACTTGGCTCAAAGATACTTCAGGTTTATAAGAAGTTGTTATATTCTGTTGAAAGAAAAACAATTTTTGTGCATTTTAATAGTTAGCAAGAAAGAAATTTCTTGAAGATGTTTGTTTGCATGAGTGGCTGTCTTTGTATTTTCTTTAAGGAAAGTTAGATCTGTAATCTACATAGCTGCTAAGGTTTTTTTTTTTAGGTTTAATTGTAAACAAATATATATATATGCTTTTTCCTATTTAATTCTATTTGTGGGAGATTTCTGTATTACTTATTGTATTCAAGCAAAAAATGCTTAACTTTGGTGTATGTTTTTAAAATCATAATATTTTATTTTAGTATATCTTATCATACTGTAATCTTATTTTAGCTGGAAAAAAATTTCATATTTTCTTAAAATGCATATTCTTTTTCAGAAAACCGTAGTTGCCTATTGTGTCATGTGTTAATATATTCTGAACTTATTCTTTTCTATATTTAATGTAACTGTAATATGTAGCAAGAAAGAAAGATTTTTGTAATTGCTTTTTAATTTATTCAAATGAAATGCAAGGTTTTGTTACTTTCTTATGAAATTGATGTCGAAATTTTTAAAAACTGGATTATGAGGAATTGTTCGTTGTTTTCAATTTGCCTTTTATTTATTTATTTTTCTTTCAGTGCTACTGCTAAGCAATATGTTTGCATTTTTTTTAAACTATTAATTTCTGTTCTCATGGACTGTAAATGAATGAAATGTAAATTATATTTTGAATATTATATATGTCTTATGTCTTGATATGTATCTGGTTGTGATGAAAGTTTTCCACCAAAAACGTTCTTAATAAAGATGGAAGGTCTACTTGTCGAATTTTTGTATGAAATCTGGAGAGTAGTGACTGCACATAAGAAAGGTTAAAACTACCCTTTATTACACTCTTAAATTATTTACAATGCATCAACTCGATGTTAACAAATTGCACCTCTGCTTGGGCGGTAACTGAAATAGTAAGAACTAAGCTCAAAATCTGAACATATGAACAAGTAGTAGCATTACACTACAGGGCTCAGACTATCATGTTCCTAACAGAGTGTTGATAAATTGAGTGGCAGCAAAATAATAGCCGTTATGCCACGTTTAACCAGCAATAACTGCTAAGCTGAATCTCATGCTACAATATGCACAGTTTTCCACACTGTCTAACTTTCCCTTCTAGAATTTGATACTTAAACCTTTTCTCCCACTGATAGAATTTGCATTAATTCATGCACGCTACCAAATTAAAATATTCTGGCATGATAATAAGGTCCAGAATTTTGTCCTTGCAGAGGATTGATCCTTTGATATTCAAGCAGATTAGTGCAGGTCTGTCCTTATCTGCTTGATTTAGCTCATGCAGCACCTAGCAATTGAACTTGTATATCAGGTTTATGCGTTATCATGACACTAATGTCACAGCATGACTAATAGACATGACACTAATGTCATAGCATAACTAATAGATATGACACTAATGTCTAGCTCCTTAGTAAGCTGTCAAGTAGTTGCATATTGATCTTCTTCCACAAGTTTTCACAGGTGGGCCTTATCAACATCAATAGGCCAGCCAGGGTGCTTTGCTTCTTGAATGTTATAGTCCTTGTTTTTGAATTTTCAGTACCAAATCTTCACAGTACCATATGACACAACATTAGTATCTAAAGCTGTAAACATTATTTGGTGACATTTTGTAGTTGACTTTTGCAACAAAACTGGAAGTAAATGATGATCCTAATATGGTAGCGTGATAGTTCAGACACTTTGTACTTAATGATAATGTTTTTTTTTACAAATTTCACAAAAGAGTGTTCTAAAGCAAGTCGGGGCAAAATATGATTAAACATGCCAAAACGAACTATTTGTAGTGGCGAGAAACTTCCATTAAAATCTTATATTTCTGTCTTGGTGAAAAAAGTTTTGTCAAATTAATAATATGACTGTTTTACAGACTTTTTTCTATTATCATTTTTTGAATTTAAAATAAAATGCTTAATGAGAAAAATGGTTAGAATAGATTTTAAGGTACCCCTTGTATTATGGCGTAGTTGTTGTTTCATTTATCACCAAGTTGTTGTTTCGTTTATCGCCAACGTTAATCATTTATGGTAACCAGACTAGTTGAATGTTATGGAAACCCTAGTATGATGTAATCGTTTGCATTATTCCAGGAAATTTGGAATGATGTTATGTTTTGTATGGGTTTTGTGGTGTGTGTTGGTTGAGAAGTATATTGCTTGTTTCATTGTTTATATGGTAGAATGGCTGAGTTTAGCAAGATTAAGTTGAAGTTTCTCTACAGTTTGGAATTAAAAGGGAAAAGAGCATTAATTGACTGGTGTGTAAATGAAGGTTTACTTAGTAACCATTATAAGTGTCCTTTATATAGGAAGGATATGTGTTTAGTTGAACGTAAAAATTTTTTAGATGGATTTGAATGGGTTTGTAGGAAGAAAGGTTCAGATGGTCACTGTGTGAAGCGTTCGACCAGAAATAGTACCTGGTTTGGAAAAAGTCATTTGAGTATGATTGATATTTTGATTTTTACATGGCTTTGGGTAAGCAAATTCGAAAATTACCAAGATGGAATTGAATATTAATGATAAGATGGTAACGAATTGGAAAAATTTTTTTAGTGATGTGTGCGTGAATATTTGTCTTCAGAAAGGTGAAAAGATTGGGGGGGGTGCAGGAATTGTTGTTGAAATAGATGAAAGCAAATTTGGGAAACGGAAGTATAATAGAGGTAAATAAGTGGGTGTTTGGTGGAATAGAATGAGGGATCGGAAGGTGTTTTTTCGAAGTGGTTGACGATAGAAAGAAAGAAACTTTATTGGATGTAATTGAACGAAATATTTTGCCAGGTACAACTATTATATCTGACTGTTGGAAGTCCTACGATTGTCTTTCTGATAACGGGTTTGTTCATCTTTCCGTGAATTATGCATTGACATTTAAAGATCCAGAAATGGAAGCTCATATAAATAATATTGAAGGCATGTGGAGTGTTGTGAAAAGAGATTTCTGGAAAAAATGTCGTCGACAGTCGGGAACCACGCAGGATATTTTTGACTCTTATTTTTGTGAATTTATGTGGCAATGCCAATATATGGATTCGAGTTCAAATAATTTTAGGAAGTTTTTGGATGCAGTTAAGGCATCTTGTGTGCCACAGACTGAAGACAAAGTAACTTCTAAATAGGTTAAGTGAATGTTTGCTTTTTGTAGTGCTTAAATGTATAATATGTTTTTCCTTTTTTATGTTACTTTATTGTTTGGTTTAAAATATAGTTTATTGAGATTATGTTTTTTTGTTTGCCTGTACTGTAGAATTTTGTGCTTCATTGACTTTTTAAGTGAAAATATATCAATACGTACATGGACAAACTCAAGGGAGTGCGCAAGGCATACTTTGTGCAATTCTCTGATGCTTTTTTTAACTGAAAATAGGTCGATGTGTACATAGATAAAGTCCAAGGAGTGCACAATGCCATTTTTTTGCAAATGTCTGATTTTTTTTAAGTGAAAATAGGTCGATGTGTGCATGGATACCGAGTTTGTGCAATTCTTTGTGTTGTTATTTTGTCTTTGTGTAGCGGGGATATAGTGTAGTTTGTGCAAATCTGATTTTTTTTAAAGTGAAAATAGGTCGATGTGTACATGGATAAAGTCAAGAGATTGCACAATGCCTTTTTTTTGCAATTCTCTGATTTTTTTTTAAGTGAAAATAGGTCGATGGGTACATGGATACCGAGTTTGTGTAATTCTTTGTGTTGTTATTTTGATTTTGTGTAGTGCCAATTTTTGGCACGAAGATTACCACCAAAAATCGCCAAGGGGTACCCAAAAAAGTATATTTTTAACAGAAAAATTATCACAAACTTTAATAAATTGTTATTGTTTATTTTTCATAACTTCATAATAAACAGTTATCATTATTGTCACATTTAGTGACAATAATGACTATTTGATGTTGACTGAAGAAAAAGGCTAATGTGTGCATAAAGGAGTGTGTATGTTGGCATCCTAGAGCATATGATCCATGTTCTATCAGATTTAAAATCTGTGTAATGTGATTTGACTGGTAAAGTCATTAAACACAGGTAGTTTGGTCCGGGGCTCAAATCCCACCAAATGGGCTAGCTGCATGGGTATTTTCATGCTTTTCCCCACGTGTCACGTGTATATGAGTGAGTTTTCTTTAGAAAGTCCTCCATGAAGGCATCCTTTCCCTTAGGCAGATAACCCTTAAGTGCTTTGCTATAATCAAATAAACCAAGCCATATAATACGTGGACCATTCCATCTGCTGGATTGTGTCATTCTGAAGATAATAAATCATTCTTGCAATACAATATGAATGCGCATTATATTCAGTACAAGGAAGTTATTACTGATTTCATTCCTAAATAGCTTGACATAAGGAACAAGAACTCCATCTCTGTATATTCTTTTTTATGCAGCCTGTTACTCATGATGTATCTGAATAGTGGAGTTCCCATATCTGTAGCAAACTTCCTTGTAATCTGGTCTGACATCATTTCTAAATTTTTTTTAGCATTTGTTGCCTAATAATGGTTGAGATTCTGTTGTACATTTTTGATTCTGATCTGGTTGTCTGTATACAATATTTTTAAACTGTTTCCAGATTCTTGACGTAAAGTTTTTGACTGCCTTTTTAGTTTTTACAAACCTATGTCAGTGTCTGACCTGCTTCCCTTTTCCAAATTCCATGCCATTTCTTGCAATTTTTCAGATGCTTTCGCAGTGATTTGATCCACTCCCCACACATGAAAATTTTATTCAGCTGTTTGAAAAATGATTTTACCACATTATTTTAACACATGTGGTTTTCCCACATTATTTTAACACATGTGGTTTTCCCACATGTGTTAAAATAATGGATACAAAACCGTGCCTATTTGTATGTTAGATTTTATAAGATTTAATAATATACACTCAAGAGCCAAAACATTATGACCAGCTCTACATTTTGCGATGAACGCGAATGGATGACGTGGAAGGCACGTGATCAGGTGGAAGTGGTATTTAACTGCTGCTGGAGAGTCTGAAGCATCATTCTTTCACTTACTTCTGTGTGCGATGGGAAAGGCTGCTGATCTAAGCGACTTTGATAGAGGGCAGATTGTTGGCTCGAAG
>KK114867.1:224410-247398 GCA_000611955.2 Stegodyphus mimosarum | reverse complement strand
TCGAAGGCTCGGAACAAGTATTTCCGAAACTGCACGACTCGTGGGTTGTTCGCGATCTACAGTTGTTAGTACGTATGAAAAGTGGATGAATGACGGTGAAACCAACAGTAGACGACATGGTGTTGGACGTCCACACGCTATCAAAGAGAAAGGTCGTCGGAGACTGTCTCGCATGGTGAAGCAAAACCGGAGCCAGACAGTGGCTCAGCTGACAGCCGAATACAATGCAGAGTCAAGTAGAAACGTATCGGAGCACACTGTTCAGCGGACACTGTTGGATATGGGGCTACGCAGCAAACGTCCCACTCGTGTGCCTTTACTGACCAAGCGTCATCGCCAACTGCGCCTGCGCTGGGCCCGGGAACATCGCGACTGGTCCATGGATCAGTGGGAGAGAGTTGCCTGGTCAGATGAATCACGGTTTGTCATTCATCACACCGATGGCCGTGTCAGGATACGCCATCTTTCAGGCGAACATTTGCTCCCTCAATGCACAGTAGGTCATATACAGGCCGGTGGTGGAGGTATTATGCTCTGGGGGACGTTCTCTTGGGCGTCTCTGGGACCCGTGGTTGTGGTAGAGCAGACCATGAATGCTACAGGGTATCTGAACATCATTGCGGACCAGTTGCACCCTTACATGGCCTCTGTTTTTCCAGCTGGAAGTGGAATGTTCCAACAGGACAATGCCCCGTGTCACAAGGCTACAATTGTGTTGGAGTGGTTCCAGGAACATGATGCTGATTTCCAGTTAATGTCCTGGCCGCCTAACTCACCGGATCTCAATCCGATAGAACATATTTGGGATGTCATGGGACGGCAGCTCAGAGGTCAAAGACCCCCAATTCGCAATATCTCGGATTTGCGTGACCGTTGCTACAATATCTGGTACAATCTGTCTCCGGCCATCTATCAAGGACTTGTGGCATCCATGCCAAGGCGGGTTGAAGCTGTGTTGCGCGCCAAAGGTGGCCCAACTCGTTATTGACAGGTGGTCATAATGTTTTGGCTCTTGAGTGTATGTTTTATTTTCTTTTAGTTTTAATTCATTTAGCATTTTGTGAAGAATTTGTGTTTTTGGAATTGCTATATTTTAAATTTAGAAACTTGATACAGATGAATGTTTTACAAATTTTATATGTAAAATTTGCATATTTATTTTATGCATTTTTGTTAGCAAAACAAAGACAGGTATACTGATGATGAATATGGGTGGACCTGGAACAGTGGAGGAAGTGGAAGGTTTTTTAACCAATCTTTTCACAGACACTGATATCATGCAACTTCCAATGCAAAGGTAAATAGCTCTTTATTGTATACACTCATAAAGGAATGTTTGGTATTTTCTGACTATCCACCACCACAAAAATTTTGCCAACTCATTGTTAAGTTTGTGAAGTGAAAAAAGAATTTACTTGGCTATTTTTTGGTTCGTAAGTTTTTTCTCTTCATATAATAAAAAGAAGGATTTTCTATAAAACAAGAAATTACATGAAATAAAATTTGAAACCATAAGGCTGATATTTATATTTTCTCAGGCACTGGATACTGTTCAGCTAAATGACAGCTAAAATATAAATTTATGTGTAGTCAAACATGTATGTAGTATGCTCTTGCATGATTTGGCTATCATGGTGTGTATACTCAAAAATATTCCAAAAAGCATGGAAATTCTGCGAAATATTGAAAGTGGGGAGGATGCAGGTAATCAGAAAATATTGAATTTTTTTTTTGTGTGTGTAAAATTTGGACAAGAAGTATGACAAGTATTTTATAAGTTGTACGATATAAACCTTGTTAAGTTGTACGATATAAACCTTGTTGATGTAAACTTACCTTTGCTAGATGGCAAAAGTATTATTTGTGTTTTATTATACGTTTAAATTTCTGCACTTATGATATAGGTATACTTGTTTGACTGCACGTGAGGTTAACTGTGTAACATGGGTTATGATTGTGTTAAGTGTAACTGAATTTTGCTGTATAAGTCTTGACTGATATTTAGATTGGAATATAAAAAATTAGAATTTTTAAATCAATTAATTTACAGTCTGCATCAGGATTAAAATCAGTTGTGAAGTATTTTCAAAATATGCAAAATAACATTATACTAAATAGCTGAATTATTTTTTATGTGTTTTAAGAAAAGTTTGAAATTTCTCTAAATAGTGTTGTGGATAGACTTTTTGTATGAGCATTTCTTATCTTTCTTTACTCAATTTTTCTATAAAATAATAATGATAATATGTCATGGTTTGTAATTTAATATAGAATGTGCAAGAAGTGTTTGTGAAGTAAATTACTTCATCAGATAATAGATCTGTAGTTGATGATGGAAATCTTCTCTATTTGGTTGAAAACTCACCTGGACACATATTAGACTTCATTTATATCATTTCATTGTTAATTTGGATATAGCTTTGTAAGGTCCCCCCCTCCTTATTGCATGCCTTCACGATGTAATTGGAAAGATTGTCTGGTTGGAAGGTCAAAGTTTTAGTCTGAGTGCATTGCACATCTTTTCATGTGTTTGACAAACCTAATGACTCTACAAGCAATGCCGGAACTAAAAAGGTGGTTGACGATAATTTGCCACCACCAGAATTTGGCAATTTCTTTCCTTTCATCCCAGTCACTCTTTAAAAGGGGTAGTATGTAAGGTATTTTCTCCATCCCTACCATGGGCCTTCATGGCTATAATTGGATAGCTTTTTTGGCTAGCACTTTTAAGTTCTAAAGTTCGAGTCCCAATGAGCACATTGCTTGACTTAACAAAATTATAAATGGTCTCTACAAGGGGCATCCAAACAAAAAGGTGATGGAGGTTAATTCATCACCTCCAGGCTTAAATGATTGTGTTCCTTTCTCTGCAGCTGCCTTTGGAATGGGGTAGAATGAAAGGATTTTATCTCTTGCATCCCTTTGTCATGTAAATGGAAAGCAAGTCTGGCTAGCATCGAAAGGTCCAGAGTTCGAGTCCCATTGAGGGCATTGCATATTTCTCACATATAAAAAATTCTTATATTTTTACTTTGCAAAAATATAAATGGTCTCTACAACTTTCACTTTGGAATTATTGCTGTATGTTCTAATGCCTAGTAAACTCGATCATAAATATCTGAATTCAATTAACATTTAAAACCGAAGATGTTCAATAAGATTTCAGAAATTGCTTTAGCTGTAATGTTTAAGTTATGTTCAGTTTTCAGTGTTTTCATGCAAACTTATATTTATTGAAAATTAAGCAATTTATTCAAATTAACTTTCAGATGCTGTTTCTCATGGTCTTAAGTTCAAGAGATGTAGGTAAAAGAATAATTTAGCAGCTAGACGTTAGTTAAAATTTTGTGAGTAGAATCTACGAAACTTCCTTGCAATTAAAATGAGTAAAATTAGATCTCTTGCTGTTAATTACATTAGACGTTAAACTGGTGTAACTCTAAAGTAAACTCTTTTAATATTACATATTTCAGTTAAAAATTCTGTGTTCTGTTTTCTTATGTTTTCTGATTAATAATAGGTACAGTTCTATGCTGGTAGCTCTAGTGTTAATGTTGTTTGCAAAAAATAAAATTTAAAAAAGTAGTACTAATGGAGTTATCAGTCATATTAATTCGACAAGTAATAATCATTTTCTTCAATTTTTCATCTGCTTTTATTTCCCTTATCATTTGCATTAAAAGTTTTGTGAAGCATGTGATTGAAGGAAGTGATAAATATTCAGAATTGAAGTGTTTATAATATAAAGTAAACTTTATGACTACATGTGTTTTATTATAAATTGCTATCTATTTATGTAACTTAAGCTTAATATTCATTCAATTTTAAAATTTGCACTTTTAGCAAAGTTGGACCTCTTATTGCTAGAAAAAGAGCACCAGGTGTAGCTAAAAAATATAGTCAGATAGGTGGTGGATCACCTATTTTGAAATGGACTAACTTACAAGGAACATTAATGACAAAATTATTGGACAGGATAAGTCCAGGCACAGGTAATTTGTAACTGTGCACTTTTATTACAGTTCATTGTTTACTTATTGATATATTTAATTAAAAAATGTGTGATTCTAATACCATTTTTTAAAATTTATTTTGATCTTATTTTGGCTTTAAAAATATATTCTATAATATTTTGTTAACATTATAATATTTGGGATATTGATAATCTATAATATTTGGGATTCTTGATCATGGTAAGTGATGTATTTTACATGTTTTCGTGTACAAAAGACTGGGATAATTTGAGAGCAATATCAAAATGATAGTATTAACCATTATCACATAAAGTGGCATTAACTGTACCATTTACTACTAAATGCTAAAGTTAGGATTAAATATATTATATTAAATTTACATATGTGACATCGCTCTTTTTAAGAGAAATGCAAAAACATATTCATACTCTTTTAAATATTATGGTTTTTTTAGTAGCCCTAGGAAATTGAGTAATAGAGTTATGTTTCTTTGCAGACTTTGGTGATTCAATACTTCATTCAAAATTTGATGGCACAACACTTCTGCTGCATGCAGAAGAATTTACAGGCACCTTTAAATTTGGAATACTTCTCTTTATCTCAGATTCATTCTCATTCACATCACATCATATCATTCCATTAGGGTTTCCCTTTATAGGTTCTTTATAGGTTGACTAACATGAGTGATATTTATATGTATTTATAATGGAAATAAGGATTACACCAAGATCAGATGAACATTGTTTATTGTACACTACTAACTATTGTTGTACAATAAAATTACAATTCCATGTATTATATTACAGGTACAGTTATGTATGCGACAGATATGATTGAAAACAGATATGATTGGGAACTTTCCCATGCAGTTTTGCCGTGGACTTTTAAATGTAATTGCTCTTCAGGTTTTGTAAACATGCTGTAGTGTGGTACCCATTACACTCTTTGCTTCAACCTTGCATTTTAATACTGCCTGTACTTAACACTATCATTACCTCCTAGCAAGCACAAGGGCATGTGCATAGTTTCCTATAATGTTAATCCTACCAATAATGTCGTCACTACTTTATTTACAACTTATGAGTATCTATTCATTTTATCTATTAAGAACTGTTCTTTTCCGTTTCATGAGATAAAATGTAAGAAACTTATGATATTTTTTGCCTGACTTAGTTTTGAGACCTATTTATTTATTTATCTTTTAAGTATTTTATTGTAATCTTTAAAATATATGATGTAAAGTGATTTGCTTTTTAAAAAATGCGTACTGAGGATGGTAAAATATGATTGTAGATGATAAAGAAACATTTTCAGAATTACGATTTTAATCTATAAAGCTCAGTTTCTATTATTTTCTGAAGCTTAATTTATGTACATTTAAGAATGCTTAAAATTTCTGTGTCTTTATGTTTCTAAAATAAATTTTTCAGGCCATATATATAAATGCTTTAAAAGTCCCTGTTTGTGCTGAGTTGGTTGTCTTTTTCAGTTCTAATATCATCCCCCTCTCACTTTTTTTGTTAAAAATGTGCCTTTTATTTATATTTTTTATTTGTATATTTTTCAAATCAAAATAGATTCCTGGTTTACTACTTTGATGCTTATATTGCGTTGTATTTATAATCCTACAAAAAAGTGTAAATTACTGTTTAGCTAGTCTTAAATTTATGTATATTTAATATAAGTAATTATATGTATCAGTAGAATATATTTATGAAAAACCTGCTCTCAGTTATGAATAAATTAAAAATATTAATTAAATATATTACATTCATTGTAATGATTATTTATTGAGTTTCATCTTATAGCATGTATGCTACAATAAATAATAAATTACAGTCAGGTACTCTTATATTAGAATCTTGTAAGAATCATAACCACATATTAATTACAATTATATGCAGTTATCAAAATAAAAATTTCAACTATGAGGTAAACAGTGCATATAAAGAACATGAATTGAAGAAAAAATGAAGAAAATCCATTTTAAAATTCAAACTTAAATTTGTAATTTTTTAAAAATAAGTTTCAGTTAGCTTTTTTATTTAAAATCAATTTTTTAAGAAAATATAAACTTTAGTCAGCACATATTAATGTATGCCTTCTCCTAGTATTAATTTACAATCTTATTTAAATACAACCCATATTAATAGATTTTTTGGTACTTTTTGATTATTCACACCCCACTTTGAAGAATTGCCAACTCATTGCTGGCTAATTTTTTGTCAAGCTATGCATGAATAGTAACAGCCGTTTTGAAAAGGGGGATTCTCTGAAAATTCTGTAAAAGAGCAGTGGATTAATAAAATTAAAAAAAAAAAGGCAAAAACATCTGTAATAAACCTTTTTCAAGAAATCCATATGTAGTTTTTGCACATTTACATTTTTGCATTTTTGGTTTTTATATTCACTCCATCTACACAAAAAGCTGTTATCTATTTTCACTTAAAAAGCATCATAGATTTGCTCAAGTTTGGCATTGTGCTTATCCTTGTTCTTCCTGTGTATGTGAAGTGATATGGTAAGAAAAAAAAAAAAAAAAAAAAAAAAAAAAAAACAGAGAATATCACAAATTTGGCTTTGTCCATAATCCAATCCATGAAATTTGTTTGGTTAAGAAGTACAACTTCATGGAATGCAAATGTTTATATTCTATACTATTTTACAAAACACTATTCTTCTGAAGAAAAGCTGTGCTTTCTTTTTCATTAGCTGGCAAACCTCACACCCCTATTAAAATTCCTTACAAAAAAAAAAAAAAAATTGAAAACAAACACTGGTCATTAAAATGGCCATTGAATTTGAAGCGGAAATACACACTCATCTGGGTGATCGAGCATACCTGGGTTATCATATAAATATACTTTTATGACACAGTGCATTGCTTTGTAAATAATTTTCAAGGGAGGAAATGTGGACAGTCCAAAAGAACTGATTTTTCAATTGGTGCTTCATGTGATACAGTGCATGATTTAGATTATTCCAATTGTCACATGTCACATACAGTACAGTAGGAATTAATCTTGTAAATCACATGTGGTGCATCTTGTGCAGTCTTGTAAATCACATGTTAAAGTGATGTCTATTTATACATAGGAAATGCATCGTTCCATAAAACTGAAATCATGTTTCTAATCTAAATATTGTGATGTGTTCTGCACCCAAAAGTCTTCATTCTCTGCTAAATATTTGTTGATAATTTTCTTTGTAACCATCAAAATTATATAGGTGCTAGTCTGCTATCTAGACCAGATCCAGAAATGTATATATGTATGGATGGATGTGTTCATGTATGCGTACATATATGTAAGCTTGAATGTATGTGTGTGTATACATGTATATGCACATACATAAACACACATGCGCATACATTTCTGAATCCGGTCCCAATAACAGAACAATACCATTAAATATGAATGTAAATTAGTTTTATCAATTTTTTGTGGTAATTTTTAATACATTTCTTTCTTCAGCTCCTCACAAGCATTATGTTGGTTTCCGTTATGCCAAACCTTTAATGGAAGATACTTTAGCTGAAATGGAAAAGTTTGTAGCACATTTACTCATGATATTCTTTTATGTTCCTGTTTTAAATTTGTCATTTTCTTATATAAATAACATTAATTTTCGCGGAAGTGGTAAAGCTTGTTTTATGAAGTACTTTTTTATGTTTGTGCATATTCTTAATTTTTTCATTTACAGTTTTTCTTTATACATAAAATTAATTTTCCTGTGAGACAGATAATTTCTGAATTTGAATAAAAATGTTTCATATATTTGGCACTATATAAAATTAATTTAGTAGTATTAAATAGATATGTAAGTTAGATAATTTGTAGGTAAGTTAGGGTGGAAGTTATCTGTTATGGTAAATTAAATTGTAAAGTGGTTTATGTTAATTAACCAATGATTATGATTTAAGCTTTTATTATAACTTAACCTTTCTATAGCCCTCATCAGGATGCAAATTAGATTGCAATGTATTCAAGTTGAGAATTTTGTATTTCTTAGATATAGAGAGGAAGTGACACCTCCAGTTTATATTCTGTCACCTAGCTTTGCAAATGAATATTTCGGCTGCAACCATTGTGGTATCTGATATTAATGTGTGCCATTGATGTTTTGAGCCAACTTGAGTATGCCACTTTGTGTAGTCTCTGACTACAATACTGTTAATTTGAAATTTCACCTCTGTTATTTTAAATATCCACAAGGAGCAGAGTTTATTTGTACATACAAGTGTGCTTTGTATTAATTTCAAGAAGCAATATAAAGGTTAGTTAAACCTTCTTACGACATTTTTATAATATTCAGATGGAACAATAATTCACTTGTAAGTCTAATAAGGTCTAAAAGACTTCAAGTGAATATGACAAAATTAAGATCCTGTAAAGTGAAAATTATTATGAGAAAAAAATTCTGGATTCTTTTATGGCATTAAAAATCTGGAGGATTTTTTAAGGTTTCCCTCCAAAATAGGAAAATATCCATAAGTATCATACTTGGAGTTGAAACAAGATTAGATTCTCAATGTGCAGGATTTTTGTTCACTAAAATAATAAAGAGCAGGTAATGAAAAAATATTTGAATTGGGAAAGGTTAAATAATTTTTTTCATACTAAATGTGTATGAAATATTCAGAAAGTGAAACTTTTTAATTTTGAAACATTTATTTTATGTTTTTATGTGATTGCTTTACGGAAATTTTAAAAGTACGTGAATCTATATAGTTTCTTGGGTATATTAATTACTTTGTTACAGTTTTGTACTTCCATCAGATATTTTAATTTTAAAGAGAAGCATGTTATTAAAAAAGATTTATAAAAATTATTCCATTAAAAATCACATTTTGAGGAATTTTTTTTAAAACCAAAAAAATTACTAGAAAATCAATCTGAAATGCTCCATGAAGTAGATCTTGTTTATTTTTTTAATTAATGAAAATTATTTTATCCATGAAGTAAATCTTGCTTATTTTTTTAATTAATGAGAATTATTTTAAAGTGATAAAATAAAAGCATCTTTTAATTGTATGTTAACATAATACTTCATCTTCTATTGTCTAACAGTCCAAGGGTGGACCATACTGTCCTTATAACCTCTTTCATTTTGCTCCCCTTTTGATGTAAGTTTGTTAATGCATATAATTTAATATTGCATATACATATAATTTTATTTATTAAACTACATTTTATATAGACAGTTAAGAGTACTTTATTATCTGCACCCATACCAAACCCATACTTTTTCTGATTATCTGCACCCATACCAAAAAGGTGCAAAGACGTTTTGATGAGGCAATGCACCATGTTGCCAAAACATATTTATGCGACAGTCCAGCTTTGCATTCATCCAGATGGTTTCTAATTCTCTGGACATTTTTGCCAGCGGGATTGCTGATCATGATGTCTCCTATGAGAATTTTAGTGTTTTAGTGCAGCAGTTTACCACATACTTTCATGTTCTTTGCTGAAATTTTTGACTTTGCTTTCTGCACATGTAGAACATAATGTGGCTTGCTTAAAGGCATCAATGTACATCTTTTGTTTTTTTTGTTTTGTTTTTGATTCTCAGTATGTTTAAATGCAGCTAAGGAACTTTCAATTTAGTCAGGCCCTAAAATGGGTTAATCTCAGGACACATGCAAAAGTTATCTTAATAGCTATGTACTTGGTGAAACAACCACATGACAACATATCATGAATGTTATAGTACACATGTGGATTTGCACTTTTGAAATTCAAAGATTATTTATTGTGTAATTCCTTTTTTTTTTAAAGCAAAAACTGATCACTGTGTATGTAGGGTACAATGCAAAAAAAACAAGTTATTTTTACATCTTATATAGAAGAAGAGGAATGTAAAAAAATTCTGTATAATGTTCCAACATTGTATCCAGTACTAGGTACAGTGTTGGAACAGACATAAAACAACATGTTGGACATTATCCAGTACTGGATAATGTACTAGATACAATGTTGGAACAGACATAAGGCACTTAAGACAAATGTTTCTCTCCAAAGTTGGCAATGAGTTTGCAAATGCTGTCCAAAGTTGCCACCGAATTTGCTACCTTTGGTAAGGATGCATATAATCAGAAAATACCATGATAAGTTATAAAGAACTGTTACATGATATATATTGCAGTTAATAAATTTTTCAAGAGCATTATTGGGTAAAGAAATTTTTGACACTTTGAAAATATATATTAGATATTTTTAATGAGCCGTATATTGCATTTAAAATATTTTAAAATGGAATTGAATGGGAAATTTTTGTTAAATTCACTGAATCGTATGCCTTTTGTTTTAGAGATGGAGTTCAGCATGCAGTTGCTTTCTCTCAGTATGCTCAGTACAGTTGCAGTACTTCTGGAAGCAGCTTTAATGCTTTGTATCGATACTACTTGAACAAAAAATCATCCATGAAATGGAGTTTTATTGATCGTTGGCCTATTCATCCAAAGCTTATTGAGGTAATTACAGTTTGAAATGTTGTAGAATGTAATTTTATTTTTTGCTTGCTCCTAATCAAGTTTTGGGTGACTTTTCATCTTAAATATGAGGGCTTTGGTTTAATGCAAAAGATACTTAATTCCCATTTATTTATTTCATTATAAACTGAAATGTCGAACAGTGAATACTTCATTTATTGGTACCTTCAAACTCTAAATTGCTAAAAAATTGCTGACTGTTTAATAGAAATTTTCATATTAGTCATATAGGTTTCTTGGATATTAATCACTACCTCCTATAGCCAGCAATCACCAGTCACCAGAACATTTTCACATCATGGCATGCCTCAAGCATAAATAATTCTCACAAGAATAAATAAGTCCACTTTCCAATATCATGACACGCTGATGACAACTGTTAACATTTCTATCATACATCTTCTGTCATATATACGAGTAGTTTTACTGCATAAGAAAAAAAGTTCGTATTTTTTTTCCTGCAAAATACATCTCTGAAAATGATGGATTGTTTCTACTTTAGGCAGAAATAACTTTGTATGTAGTTTTAAAGGAATTTGAAGCTTAGGATTTAAAAAGGGGCGAAAAACAAAATCCTTTATGCAACTGACTTTTCTTGCTAGAGATTTAATTTACATTCACATCCATTAGGATGTAAAACATAATTAAAAAGAAGCTGATATTATAAGTATGTAAATAATTCCTCCCTTACAAGCATTATTGGGGAACTTGGAGGTTTCAAAGATTTGGCCTTAAGCTTTCAAAGTTCTCTAAGCGTTCTTTTTTTTTCCTTGGTTATAATTCCAAAATTCCAGTATACATCCAACAAATCAGACTTAGTAGGATGTGACAAAAATTTTCATGTCTAACAAATTGGATAGCTATTCTTCTGTATGGAATTTTATGTCTATAACTCTTGCAGGGTTAAATTTTTATATAAACATTCAGTGGCATCTCGTAGCTAAAATTAGTGGGGGTGCTGTTCCAAAAAATTTTAACCTTTGTTTTAAAACTGTGTAAAGGGAAACAAACATGCATAAAAAATTTATTTTGAAATTTCCATGAAATTTTACAAAAGAAAAACATTTCTTAATTACTTTAACCTGAATTGTTACAGTTCAATCTTCACCTATTCATTTAAAAATCAAATCCATTATTCTTGTTTTAATTTGCGCGAAGAGATCAGTAATTTTCTCCTTGATCTCTGGTTAACAACTGAGGAAATTTTTCTATATTGAAAATATTTTTTCGCACATTTGCAAGCGCATTTAATCTTTCCGAATTCATAGTGCTCCTTAGAAAAGTTTTTATTCTTTTCAATGTTAAAAAGCAGCGTTCTCTCTCTGATGTAGTCATGGGAACTGTCAAGAGAACTTTTATCAGTTTCGTAATTTCACTAAGAACATCATCTAGATTATTTTCCAAGATAAATTTCAGTAGCTCAATTAATTTGCAGTATTTATGAATATAAGACCTACAATAGAATACTTTTAATTCAGTTTCAAGCTTTTCTTTGTCAATCATTGGATATGCTTCAGTGGTCAGTACTATTTATTCTGCAGGATGTTGTTTCCTAAAACTAGCGAAGCATTTCTTGTTGTTCTAAATTGTTCTTGTTGAATTGTTCTAAATTGTTCTTGATTGTTCTTGTTGAACAATTTAGCAGCTGTTAAGTGTTTAGTGGAAGAATATCTTTCCATTATATCAATACATATAAAGTCACATATTTCCTTAGCTTCTGCCATCAGTATCTTTGAAGAATTCTCACAGTACTTTGAGTTTCTTAATTCTAAAATAGCAGTTTTGAAATTTGTTATATATTCATTAACTGTAAACACACTAATTTCTCTGGATTGCATTTGGTTATATATTATTTCAACATGAGGCATAATCTGATAAAAAAGCTCTAACCAAAACTTGAAATTATCATCGTTTAGATATTTTGAAATTCCTGTTGCCTCTGCAATAGTTTAATCTGCATTTGATGTTGAATGAATTTCAGCAAGGCAATTTTTTAAAGTTTTCAAATTTTCGTGAACTGTGTTTGTGGTCCGTATGTTGAAATTCCACCTTATAGAGGAAGGATGTGGAATGCTAACGGCCATATGCTTCCTTAGAATGGATACACATTGTGAGGATCTTGAAAAGAATGTTAGAATAGCCAGAATGTTAGAAAAAATTATTTTTCCGTTTCTTGAAATATTTGCTGCATTTCTTGTTATAAAATTAAGTTAATGTACATAACAGTGAATGAAATGTGCATTAGTATAAATTGCTTTTATTTTTGCTTGAACTCCAGCTTTTTTGCCTTTCATGACATTTGCACCATCAAATGTCTGAGCTATCAACTTTTATTCATTTCCCTAGAAACGCTCAAATATTTCCCCATTCAATACATACCGTAGAACAAGGACCATTTAAATGTGTTTCGAAACATTTGTTCTGTCATCAGCCATTAAAGCTACAAGCTTTCCTAATTTTGTGTCCTTATCTCCTCATGGTATATTTGAAATAGGCAGTCAAGTATCTCGTTGTGAATGGTCTTAGAAACACCTTTGAAGACTGCACTAGTTTCCAAGTGATTCTTCAAATCTGAATCTAATTTAGAGGCAGAATCCTCTAAATACCCCTGGATTTACTGAATCTTCTTCTTCATCATGTCCACGTAAGGGAGTTTCAAAGTTTCCGCAAAAGAAAATGCAGTCTATTATTTTGCACAAAATTTCACGGTTCTTTTTAACCTTTATGTTATGCTCATTGACTGGAAGTCTGTATCCCTCATTAAGTTTCTCTTTAATACTAACGGTTCCTAAAAGTGACAGTGAAACTGCATTATCAACATGCTTCTTATGCTTTTCAGTTTTTTCTTTCATTTTGTTTATATTTCTGAAACCATCTTTTGTCCACGTTACATCACCTCCAAACAGCAAGCAAGGGAAACAAAACAGAGCATTTTTTACTTCACAACTGCAAAGCCAATTTTTCTGTTGATACCATTTTGAATTGAAACTACAAATATATTTCTTCTTGTTGATTATGCCTGGCTGACATACTAGAATATCAGATGCTGAACAACCTCATTTCTTAATTGTAATTTTCTCATGGAGAGACAGCTATGAAAACGAAAGCCCTTGAAGTTCACTTACAGTCACAGAATTTATCACTTGAGGATGCAAGGACATGGTTAAAGTTTTCTGTAAAATAAAAGAACCGAAAAAAAATGAATCAAGTAGAATAGCTGAAAAATAATCTAACCAAGAATATCGTGTATGATTTTTAAACACAGCACACGCAGAGTAAAAAAAAAGAACCAGCTCCCAACGACACTCCAGATTCGGCACTGCAAAAGCGACAGTGCTCTTCTTCCTCTCAGCCTCGTATGCTGCTTCCTAAGAGTGCATGCGCAGAACAGCCAAATACCACATGCGCGGAGTAAGAAATAATCACTTTTCCAGAATTTCGGCACTGCAAGAGCGACAGTGCTCTTTTATCTCCCTGGCTCGAGTGCTGCTTTCTGTGTGCGCATGCGCAGAACAGCCAAACACCACACTGCCGGAACTGTGAAGCGCAGTTCCATACAAAAGCTTTCGTACCTTTTTTATAAATTGGAGGATGGCTACTGACATTAAGTTTAAGGATTATATATTGTAGAAGTATAAAGAAAGAATTAAAGAAAGGGTCCATTTTAAAGAAAAAAGGGTCCATTATATTAAATATTAAAAATAATAATAAGTGGAAATAGGGGGTGCTGCAGTTCCACAGTGCTTATTACGAGCCGCCACTGTAAACATTTATATAAACCAGCTATTAAATTTTATTAGAAAGTTGAGAATCAAGTACTTTATTTATTAAATTTTATATGAAAAACTGAGAAATATTTAAGTATTTGCATCATTTGTTAAATGTTATCTTGCCATAATTTATCATTTTGAGAGGAGACTAGCTGTGAGATTATTTGGAGTGCACTGAATAAGATTATCCATACTTGTTATGCTTTTTATCTGAATTATATGTCATATGAGAAAGCTTCTTATGTGGCTTTTAGTTTCAAAACTGTTTGTCATAGACATATATTTACAATTAGAAAAATTTTTAAATGGTTCATATCAATTTTGGTTCGTATTTTGCCATTTTTAGGTTAAAAAAATCAAATTAAAATCTTATACCATATTTAGGAGTTATACACAAATTGAGAAACTAAATCTTTTTATCTGTATATAAGTAAAATTAAATATCAGTTTAAAAAACATTTCTAATGTTAAATAAACATTTCTATGCTGATAGTCATGAAAAGTATTGATCAGTATAAATTTTTTTTGAAAAAGGACATAGTATTCACTGAATCTCACGTATTTCTACTTTAATGAATTTTTTGTATGATTATTCAATTAAAATTCTAAAATAATGAAATTGCATGAGAATATTCAAAACATACATTTAGCATCTGAAGACTTCAAAATTATTTGTGAGAAAATTCTTTCAGTATATTTTAAAGAACAGCAGTCTTGGATTTTAGCATTGGTGTGTTTGTTGTTGGATCGAAAGAGAATGAATTTCGATTTCATAAACTGATATATATTTTTTTTAAAGTAAAAGTTTATTTTGTTTATTTTATGCAGTTTTATAAAGAGCTGAAAATTGTAGTTTTCTAATTTTAGGCCAAAGGCTTTGCATATGAGAGTGAAAGGTTGAATTCCATACATAAAGTGACTAAGTAACTTATGAAATAAACACATTGAAAGTATACATGAAATTAGCACAGTTATCAATGGTATGTACTATCAAAGAATATTTGGTGGTTTGCTTTATTTGTGGTAAATGTGGAATAATGTTCTTGTTGTCATGTTGTAACATCCTACCTTCCTGCTGTAATGTAGAACCTTGAGAGATAGTGATTACACTGAGGAAGGGTTAAAACAGCCCTTTATTAAAGTCTAATTTATTTACCATATGTCAACTTCACGCTAACATACTATGCCTCAACTTGGGCGGTAACTGAAACAGTATAATCAAACTTAAAATAAGAGCTATTCGCAAATAATAGAATTACACTACAGGGCTCATATAATCCTGTAGCCTACAACGCGTAGAGGAGTCTAGTGGCAGCAAGATAATAGCGCTTAAGCCACGTCAAAACCAGCAGTACCTGCTAAACAGAAGTTTGTGTATAAGCACACACACAATATCCCGGACTCTCTCTCTCTCTACTGGAACGTCGATATTTAACTTATTCTTCTATTGGTAGAATTTGCATTTCTTGTGCGCACTACTAAATTTAAATATTCTGGCACTGACAGCTAGGAGAATGAAGGCTTGTAGGAAAGTAACTTAAAATTAAAATTAATGGTTATTTAAAATAAATATAAATCCCTACAATGTAAAAAAGATTGTTGAAAGCAAGGAAGCTGGCGTTTGGAATGTAATATGATTTTGCAGTTTACCAAATGTGTAACTGAATATCATTAATTTTGTGACTGCCAACTATATTGATGCATGAAAGCATTAAACAAATAATGTTGTTTCAGTATTTTGGTTTTAAAATATTGAATATTTTTATTTGTATGATAATTTTTCAGCTATGTGTAGGAAAGATATACAAACATAATCATTAAAAAAATTCAGGTTTGGTTTGATTTTATGATGCTATGCTTTAAATTTTACTAATTTAAATATTTGAATATTTTTTATTGAGTATTGTTAATGTCTCTTTTATCAGTAAATCTGAGCCATAGTATTTTTTGTTTTAAGCTCTTATGAATATTTAAAATTGTTTCTTGGCCCATCATTTTCATTTCAAAGCAAAAAAGCAATAAAAAAAATTAACTGAGGTATTTGTTTTAATTTTTAATCACGAAAAGAATACTTTTTTTTTAGCAGTCTTAAATTTCAGAAATCATATACTAAGATATTTTAAATATAGCAGCATTATTAGGACTGCATTTATCTAATTTTGTAATTTAAATGAAGGTTTTTTGTACAATTGTTGACATCTGTTATAAATTTTAGTGCTTTGCTGATCTTATCACAAAAGAGCTCAATTCTGTTCCAGAGGAAGATAGAAGGGATGCTGTCATACTCTTCACTGCTCATTCTCTGCCAATGAAGGTATTTTTTTTTCTTTCCTATAGTCCCCCCCTTTCCTACAGTTTTTTTTTTACACCTAAAAACATTGATACTTCATTTGAGGCCATGCTACTTTTTCTAACATTTATTTTGCAAAATTCTCATATTTAAAAGCCTAACTGCAGTTTGACCCTGTTACAACAGAACTGAATTACTAACTGAATGTTACAAATGAACTTTTTGATCCCATCTAATTTCCTACACACTTACCGTATTTTTCGCCGTATAAGACGCACTTTTTCTCCCCAAAATCGGGGGGAAAAAGTGCCTGCGTCTTATACGGCAAATACAAAAGCCCACCATGGCGCCGCTCTGCCTTGGCGCCATCTGAGGCGCCGTCTCTCTTGGCGCCGTCTGAGACCAGGAAGCCCCGCTCTGCCTCGCACTGTATTTGGGCGGTCTCTGCCTCGCGCTGCGATTGGCTGAGCGAAGAGGCGCGTGCCTTCGCTCGCTCCTTGAATGAAATATATCATATTTCATACCACCCCATCAAGATGTCGAAGCAGAAGAGACTGGCATATAAAGTTGCTTTCAAGCTGGAAGTAATAAAATTTGTTAAGGAGCATAGAAACAGAGCAGCGGAGAGACACTTTGGGCCACCTCCAACTGAGAAAATGATAAGAGAGTGGAGGAAACAGGAGGATCAGCTCCAAAAGTTGGATAAAAGCAAGCACACCTTGCGTGGACCAACTGCAAGGTGGCCAGAGTTAGAGGTAGAAGTAAAGGAGTGGATCACACGTCACCGGCAAAATGGGCTTTCTGTCTCAACAAAAATGATAATCTATGAGGCCAAACGCATTGCTGTGGAGAAAGGCATTCAGGATTTCTTCAGGAATTCAGGAAAGATTCTGTCTTTTCATAAGTTTGTTATTGATGCGAGGAAGAAGAATAACTTTGAAATGAGCCAGATTGGGAACATGGATGAAGTCCCGATAACGTTTGATGTGCCATCTAACAGAACCATAGGTAACAAAGGAGCCAAAAGCATAACCGTAAAAACCTCAGGGCATGAGAAAACCCACTACTCGGTTGTGCTGTCCTGCTGTGCAGATGGTACCAAACCCTTAGTATGTTACATGGTTGACATAAAATTTTTCTTAAACTGCTGTTAACTTTATACAGTTGATATAAAATATTTTACTACAGAATTTGGTTCATAATCTTTTTTTTTCTAGATTTGCCTCCTTTAAAATTGGGTGCGTCTTATATGCCAGTGCGTCTTATACGGCGAAAAATACGGTAAATGTTATTTTATATGGCTATAATGAACTTCAAAATGTATAAAATTCAAGTACACTGAAGCATGTGGATATCTTGGGCTGAAATGTTTTTGTATTTTTCAAACCTTTTTCCAAACTTTCTGCTGCTTTCTGGTAGTTATTAATATATCCTGTTTATCTTGTTATTTCCTTAAATTTATGCTGTTTAGGGTATGAGACTAATGTAAAACACCTTCAGATTAATGTTTTTTTAATCTTCACCCCCCACCTTTCTATACGTTGTAAACAAAAGACTGTGTAAGGCAGGTATAGTATTTAATTCAGGGTTCGTACGGTCTTTGAGAGTCCTTAGGTTTTTTAGAATCGATTTTTGGCCCTTAAAAGTCCTTAATTTCAACCAAATTCGGCAGGAGGTCCTTAATTTTAATCATCTGAAATTTTTGACTGTTTTTATCACTGCCATTTTGGATGTGAATTAGCATTTTGGACAAATATTTTTAGCGATTCATTGACAAATATAGTTATTTTTTGAGTGGGTGAATAAGTTCATGGATTATAATTTGTTCCTATTTCTAATATAAATGGTGGAATACTCAAGTTTATGAGCAGAAGGTGAAACATAAGCATTTTGAAATTCTTTCATTTTTCCTAATGAAGAGCTGTTAAACAACTTTTCGCTTTTGGGATTGTGAATTCTTTATTAAACCGTTCCAAATTTGTCGAATTATCAACATTTTGGTCATTTTAAGTTCAGTTTCTATAGAAAACTTTTAATTCGGAAATCTGGGAATTTTCCGACGATAGTTTTTTTTAAAGCATTATAACATTGATCAGTTTCATTAAAATAATGATAAATATTGAAACTGTATTCAAGAAGTAACATGGAAATGAAGCATTTTTATTTTTCGCTATCATATTAAGTGACATTACTTTCCATTTTGGCGGCTTATTATGCAGTATTTTGAATCTGATAAATAAACAAGGTAATAAATGCTTAAATTGAACCTTAGCACAATTCTTAGCAAAAGCAAAATAGCTATGTAATTAATTAAAATTGCATTCAATTGAATTTTTTTTCATGGTAAGAGATTTTTTTTTTGGTAATTTCTGGTTTTTTGCTATTATAGAATTGATAGGGGTAATTTTTCTTTAGGATTTTAGACACTGCAACTTGGAAAGTTTAGAAGGATTTGAAGGCAGGAATTATAGATCCACTTACTAATCTAGAAGATTCTAGAAAATTGTCCATGGTACTAACACGTAATGAATATATTTTACAAACAGTTTCTGACGAATTTTTTCTTTTTGGAGAATTTTTGGAAGAACAATGAAAACATATTATTTGAATGCTTTACTTCTGACACTAGAATCTTTTTCTTAACATGTTTATCTTCGCTTTATTTTCCCTGTTTTTCACTAAACACAATCATGGAAGATACCAAAAATGCTTCTAATCTTATCACATGGACAGGCATTTATAGAAAGGAATTTTTCTATTAATTAAGAAATTGGAAACTAAGAATTTAAAGATTGATCTTATATGTCTCATTTCATCATCAGTGGCATAGCTAGGGAGGTAAAGGAGGACATCTGTCTCTGGACACAGCATCCATGGGGTGCCAAATTGTTGTTACAAAATTTTAGAATGAAATGGTTTTCATTCTTGGCATGCAAATGGGGGCGCAATATCTTCAGTTGTCCCCGGGCGCAGAAAACCCTAGCTACGGCTCTGCGCATTATACACAGGGCTAGCTATGCATTTTCCCACCTGATGCAATCTCTGTGGATCCTAAATTCTGCCATCTAGTGCCTTCCTAAGTTCTAAAATTTTCCCATTTCTAGATTATTTTGCTCAGTGTGTAACTAAATTCTAAAAATTCTGCTACACTGGCTCTGTAACCAGCCCTTACCATATATCATTTCATATTTATTCTGAATGTTTATATTATTAAAATAAAATTGGCATCTTTTCCTATACATTCTAAATGCCTTTAATGTTTTTAGAATAACAGAAATCTTAAATTAAGTCCCAAAATTCTAAAATCAAGAAGAAATGTATTGAAGAAAGAAACCAAATACACAAAGAGAAAAAAGAATATTCTTCATGTATAGTTATTATTATTTAAATTAAGCAGTTGATTATAATTTTAGCTATCTCTCATTTTCCTTGTTCTGTTTCCTCACCAGAATGAAATCACACGAACTTAGATTAAAATTAAATCGTGTAGTCTTTGACTTCTAGTCCACGTTTTTAGTTTGAATTTGACTGTTCTTGTTTAGTTGGATTATCATAAGCTGTAGTTGATTTAGTTAGTCAGCATAAGAACATGTCTTTATGTTCTAAGGTCTTTAAAATAATAGGTTTATTTAAACCTTTATCTGACTTTGTAGTTACTTTCAGACATAGCGATAATTTGTTTCACATCTGTCAGGGGTTTTGGACTATTTAATTTTTATCAGATGAAGTAAAACCTCATAGATACATAGTCGAGGGATTGACAAGTTAGCAGGTAAAACAAACGGAAAGTAGAGGAAATATTGGTTTGCTTCTAAACAAATTTCTTATTGTTAGAAAATATGTTTAAAGAGAAGGAAATTTATATAATTTAGACAGAATGCCTGGAAAAGCTTCAAATTAAAAAGATACATGATTATTTTGTTGAGTATTGATGCTACAAAATTTTTAATGTTAGTTGTGTTAATATCATTTAAGAATTAATGTTATAAATTACATGTATTTTAAACTGTGACATGTTCATAGATTGTGTGCTTTTTAAGTGTGCTTTTTTAAGATATATTTAAAAAAAGTAATTTAGTAGTGGCCATGTAAATCTATAATGACTAAGGGTACCTAACTAGCTAATTTAATTATTTATAACTAGCTGGTCACCCTTAAAAGTTATCTGCATATTAAAGTGATTTATTGCCTTTCATTAATCTAACCGTGATCACAAGATATAACACAAAAAGTTAAAAATTAATGTAAAACTGAAATGTTTGCATTTAGTGAAACTTAAAGTAATACAAAACAACTTATCACCTCTTGTGCTTTAGTGGCTAATTGGAACCCTAAACTGTATTAACTGAGTTATAACCCTAAGTTATGACACTAACTGCATCAGACAAACAGAGCACAACTAACTTTCAAAACTTGCTAACTGTGTCTACATCAGGCTTTGAGGTTTGTTCCGATCAGCAGGTCTCTTTCTAGGCAAGCAGAAGTGGTGGCAACAGCCAGTCTTCTGTAATGAATCATGCTGATTTTACTTCTCATTTTAACCTATGCCGTTTGACATAAAATCTACCTCTTATTTACTTAACCTCTAAACTGAGCAAGTATGTGACAAAATGAGATATTAAAAAAAAAAAAAATCAACATAAAGCTGTAGGTAAAACATAAACAAAATGTCACTAATTCTTTCAAAAATGTCCAACTACTGTAAGGGTAAAATATTTAATGCTACTTGATAAATTTTATGAAGTTGATTTTATTCTCAAATTTGTTTTATAATTATGTTTATTAAACTATGTTTAATAATAATGCATCTTGTGGATCTATTATACTCTTAGGATGGTATCACAAAAGTGAAGTTCAAGTATAGCTAGTATCTTTAATTGAATTTATTCAGTTCCCATTTGTTGATGGGTCCTTAACTTTTGTCATTCATGGTCCTTAAAAGTCGTTAAAAGTATTTAATTTCCATGTGCAGTTGTACGAACTCTGTAATTGTTGAAAACTAGGACATGCAATAAACATACCTTAGAATGGCTCACATTTGTTTTCGGACACTTGTTTTTTTCTGTTTTGTTTTCAAATATCAGTTATTAACATTAAGAAAATGACTTCATTTTTCTTTCACATTTACTATTAATTGTCTTGTTTAAAACCTGCTTGTTTTAAGAAACGTTATTCAGAATCCTTTATATATATATAAAAAAAAAAATCATGAAGTTCTAAAAATGAACTCACATAAATAACATGTGGTTACTTTGAGAAAACAACAGCTTATGTTTAATAAAAACATAAAAGTAATGGGACACTCAATATTTTGTTAGATACCCTTTAGCTAAAATTACACTTTTCATGCATGGAGTCAATAAATATTTTTTAGTAAAAATGTTCCATTTTGCCATAAGAATTGCTCTTAATATGCTTTTTGATGAAATATTATGATTCCTTAATGTTTTTCCTCTAGTGCACTCCATACCTGTTTGATAGGATTTAAAGAATGTGGAGGAGTTTTGATAACATTAAGACAGTTGTATGCTAACTACACATGAATATTTAGGCTGTATGATCAGGATCATTATTCTGATAGAACTTGAATGTATTTTGCATTCCAAGTGTTTTTACTGATGTTATCAGGTTTTTGCTAAGAATATTTATACATTTATACTGATCAGTATTATTTTCTAGAAAAACAAAATTTCCCATCAAAGAACTAGAGAAACGTCCCTAAACCATTGTGCCCCAACCAGTATACTTAAAAGTAGCCACTGAGGTTTTCAGATACAAATTTTATTTGGCTTTTGCCACACAGTAATTCATCCATTGGACCTAAATGTATAAAATTGTGACTCGTTTGCAAATACAGCATTCTTTTAATATGATAAATCTTTACTTAATGCAGATTTTGCAAATGTTGGGCTTATTTTCTGTGTTTTCTTGTTGATAATGAATTTCCTTCTTGATGATTGCCTGATGTTATCTGTGGGCTTTAATGACTCTTCTAACAGCTTTAGGCTTAACTTTTATGGCAAACCGTTCTTCTAAATTCACTGCAAGTTTTATAGCATTGATTTTTGGGTCATGTTTGATTTTAGATTACATCTTCGATTCCTCGGGGTTAGCTTGACTTGTGTGCTAGACTTCAGTACATTTTCAACAGTTCCATGCAATTTTCATCATTTTATAACACCAGAGATAGTTGAATGCTTAACATCACAGGTTTTTTTTTTGATACTTTGAATCTTTAAAATGATGAATTATTAAATTTTCAGTGCAACTCGTCATTAGTTTGTAGTGTCTTGCCAGATCTTAATGTCTTCATCTTTTTTCTTCATATGTATAACCATTAATACATTTTGTTAAAAAAAATTATAAATGCACTTGATAATTCTTGTGATGTGTTTTCATTTAAATGAAAATATTATAACAAATATATATATATAATAAATGATATAAATATAATAAACAAA
>KK114867.1:211515-224337 GCA_000611955.2 Stegodyphus mimosarum | reverse complement strand
GTTCAATAATTTATCCAAATAAATGGATATGAATGAATAATTAAAAATAGATAGATGTGAATTAAAAGACATTTTTGATGCTGAAACTTATCGTTTTTTTAAATGTATGCCTGCAAGAAGTGTAGTTTACAAAGATGACCATTGTCATGGAGCTAAGCAAGAATGTCTTACTATGCAAATGCTGATGGTACGTAAAAAGTGACTTCTTTAGTTATAGGAAAGTCATAAAAGCCGCTTCAAATGTATTAAAATTCTGCCATTAGAATGCAAAGCAAATAAGAATGTATGGATAACTGCAAAGATTTTTGCAGAATGGCTCAAGAAAATAAATGAAACTATGAGCAGACTAAACCATAAAATTTTACTTTTTATGAATCAACACACAGACAGATTTCTTGCAAAACGTGAAAATTATTTTCTTCCCGACAAATTGCGCTAGTGTAGTATAGCCTTTAGATCTTGGTGTCATTAAGAATTTGAAAATGTTCTACAGGTAAAATTTGATTCAAACAGTCCTTCAAAATATAACTATAGGAAGTGCATAGAAGAATTTAAATATTCTTGAAGCTATAAATATGATTTCACTTGCCTGGATTCTAGTAGAATCATAAACAATTAAAATTGCTTCTTTATTAAAGGGGGATTTTCAAACCCAGAATCAGGATGAAGTGTTAACAATGTAACTGTGTTTATAGATGAAGAAGATTGGAAACTACTGGGATTAGATGTTACAGTCAGTCAATATGTAAATTGTGATACCACTGTAATAACTTATGCACAGTTGAAGTACTGATTGAAAACATTTTAGCAGATGAACATTTAAGTAGTGGGGTGAAGAAGAAAATGAAGAAATAATACAACCTTCTTTTGAAATTGTTATCTACTAAATTTACACCCTCAGAAATTTCTCTGTATGTAGCAATAAAAGTAAGAAAACATTTCAAGAACTGAATTCAATTCATAGCAGTGTGCTTAGGATTTAGAGTCAAGAAAAATGTCTGGCAACAATTAAAGACCTATTAATTTTAAAAAATGTTAAAATTTGCTTTAAAATATTTATAGAAAAAAAAAAGATGGGTAAAAATATATTTGCGGGTGAAAATTGGTGACGCAAAAATCGCCGCTATACTTTGTACAATGTCTCTTTTTCTCAATGTATATGTAAAATGCCAGTTCTTTGTACAATGTCTCTGCTTCGATTTGTTGGGGCTGTGAAGATTTTAAAGCAAAATAAAAAGAGAAATTCTCAGGTTGGTTAAGTGTAATTTTATGTGTAATTTTTCACCCTATCATTTTTAGTGGATGGAGAAACTGAGTTTTCTTTTGAGCTTGTTAGTATATTTAAGTCAGAGAGATAGGAGTTTTAGAGTGGTGAAGTTTCTTAAAAGAAATTGTGGGGCATTTGCCCTACTGTGGGTTTGCCTAGCTGTATGCAGCCTCCACTTGTGTTTAAGTGAGAGATTTGGGTCATAAAGATGTGAAGTCAGTTTAAAGAAATCATGGGGCATTTGCCCTGCTTTGGGCTTGCCTTGCTGCGGGTGGCTGGGGCTTCATCTTCATGCCATGGGCTAATGAGAATTTTTCCTGAGAGCTGATCGAAATTTGTGCGAGATGATTCCTGTGAGATGTAGAACTTGGTTGTTGAACTCTTCCATACTTGAAAATGGACATTTCTTGAAATGGTTATTCCTGTAAAATGGACGTTTTTTTCCCTTTCACCAAAGCTTCTCATTGTTGAAAATCACTTTTGTGCCCGTTCCAGTCGTGAGATGAGGAATCCATCCTTGTATCGTCGCTCGTACAGTTTTCTGTTGTAGTTGACAGCTGAATTACCTGTGTGCTGCCTGGTTTATTCTCTTTTGGTTTCTCCATTCAGCTACTTTCATTACTTCAGAATTTAGAATTATTGATTTCCAGGCATCTTCGTTTATGTTTCTACAAGATGTCATTTTTCTTGAACTCTCATTTTGGAGCTGCTTGGTGAAAGGACTAATTCAGGTGCTCGATAAAATATTTTTCTGCTGATGTTGCTGATAAGCAGCAGCTTCTTGTGATGATGGGTTCCGGTAGTTCACCCGTGAATTATCTTATATTTTTATTCATACCGTTATAGTAGTTGTCAAGTGAGAGTAATTTAAATTAATCTTGTGTTTTTGGTAGAAAGAGACGATTCATTTGATAATAGAAAAAATTGTTTGTGCCTTTAGGAGAATTTAAAATTATTGTCCTTAAAATGTGTAATTCTGTTAATTGTAATTTCTATATTAGTTTATGTGAGATCCACATTAAATAATTAATTTAATGCTCTACTGTAATCTAAATAATCATTTATTATGTTAAATTGCAAATCTGATCTTGAGAAATTATGAGGGAGATTTAATGTGCAATATTATTTACTATTGTATGTAAGGGTAGTCTGGCCAGCTATCTGAATTAGGATATTCAAGGATTTAATAAATGTGTTTCATTTGCACATTTTATTGTTTGATTTGTTTATTTTGAGTTACTTTAATTATCGGCCTATCAAGTCACTTCATTTGTTTGAGCCGAAAAGCTTTTAAGAAACGTGGAGTTTTATTCGGGGTTTTGCTAAGATAGGGTTTCACAATGCACCCTTTAATGTATGAACTAGCCCTAATGTTTAATTATTTTAATATTGTGTTTGGATAAATTGAAATAATTTTTTTTCGGTGCTAGGAATAAATTCTTTATTTTATTTAAGAGGAACTTACTGTCTGTTTATGAATATTTCTTCCCTGGTGTTGTGAGGTTTTGAATTAATGAAGTTGAACCTTGCACTTTTGAGTTAATATAGTAATTGATTGAATATGTAGTTTGAATAAGTTTAAGTGATGTTTTTAGTAGGAGAGATAGCATTCTATTTTTTACTTGAGCACCGACGAAGACTTATTCCTCTTTATTTTTCAGGTTAAGTTTTACTGAGTTTGAATTTACATTGATTGAGTTAACTGATTTAAGAATAGTTGATTAAATGTAATGTGAGTTAGATCAACCACACCTTTGCTCTCCTACTCTTCACAGCTCAGGATTAAGAGTTTTCATATAATTTTTAATAGAATTTTTTTATTCTTTATTTTAGTTTTGTCCAGCACCAAAAGCTAAGTTCAGTTAGGCAGTTTAAAAATGTTAACAACTTAAAACAGAAAAATTTCGTTACTGAACAATACCTAGAGTAGTCAATGTTATCAGAAGTTCAAAGTCAGTAGCCTGTTCCTTTGATAAATGTTTTCCGGGTTGTCCCTGAATGAGACAACCATTTGACCACTGTAAGAGCCTCCCTAAAGGTGTAACCTTCAGGTTTGTTTCTTTTGGCTGTCTTCAGGGCTTTATTCTGCTCCATCCTTTGAGATTGCCTTTTTTCACCTTTGCCCTTGGTTTTTTCAACCCAAGTACCTTTGGCAATTTTCCATTCTCGGGCACTTTTTTTTGGGGGGCGGTGCTCTAGTCATTTTCTTTTGATTTTGATTTTATCTAGAGAGGCAGTCTTGCTTTTAACTTAATAGCTTCCTGCCCTTCTCCAGATGTTGACTGAGTAACTTGAGAAGAGGTTATTTCTACCTCACTTGATGAAAGATTCATTTCTGCTCTTTCGATTGATTTCTTCTGGGTTTTCTTGTTTTGTGAAGAAAGGTCTACCCCAGAGATTTTGCCTGCAAAAGCAGAATTTCTAGTTTTAATGTCATTTTCAGCCGTATATAACCTAGAAAGGAAAGTACAAGATAAAAAAGGTTCCTCCAGTATTGCTGTTGCTGGATAAGTCAAAATACTGGAGAAGTTGCCAGATATTCTAGAGCTCTGTTAAGATACTATAACCGCATTGTTACCTTAGGTATGGGTCGCATAACACCAGGGTTATGGGGGGTTCACAGCTTATTATTATTTGAAGGTCTCCTGTGAGATAATACAGGACATCCAGCTGTCCATCATCTGCCGATACACCTGGTAGTCACTCAAGCCCCAGGTTGCTTGTATTTGCTTTAAATCCAAAGTGATTTTGGCTTATTGTCAGGTTTGTTATGAAATGGTGTTGTTAATCGTTTCGCTATTTATCTTTCAAGGACTTTGTCTGTGGTGAGCATCTGATTGGGTGATAAGCTGATGTGTCTTCAGGGCTCTTGCTTTGTTTTTCAAATAGTATTTGTCCTTTTATATCCTTTTGAATATAGCTAGTTGAATACATTTGTTGCCAAGATTCGGAATTACCCTAGGTTATGGATTATATGTAGTAAGTAGTTAATTGTTTATGGCATCTGAGCTTGGGGCTTGATCTTCTCCTATGCTTGAGTATCCTCTTCCACATTATTGTCTATGAACATTGCTTCAACTATACTTTTTACTGCCATCTGAGGTGGGGTGTTAATGTTTGGAGGGTCCTCAGAATTGATTGAATTTTGATTATTAAATGTGCTTGCTGTATTTGGTGAGTTTTGTAAGCTTGAAATATTTTCTTGAAGCTTGAAGCTAGTTTATTAGAATTCCACCAGTCTCTTTGTTCTCAGAGCAAAAGGTTTTTTATTCTTTGTCTTAAGGACTTGTTTTTTTTTGGCTCTTAGCTCTTTTCTCTGCTAATTTTCTTTGTTTTTAGAACTAGCAAACTTGTAGGAAAGATTGGAAGTTCTTTGAATTTCCATAATGATCATATTAATAGTCTCTTCAAGTTATGTTTCTGGTAGAGACAACATACCCATCAGATTTAATGGCTTTTCTCAATCAACCTTTTCTTTCAATAGGGAGTAGGGAGAGTTGAGTCTTGCTCTCATGTGGTTGTAGGGCAGATACTTAGGAGAAAAAAGATCATCAGTAGCAGAGGTTAATGCAAATTATTGCATGCATTCGGTAGTGTGATCTTCTACGATGAATATTTCGATACTTTTCTGTGAAGATCCAAACAATAAATATTCAAATTGTTGATTATATATTGGGGTTTGCTGTAGTCCAGATGATTTCTTGTTACTGTGTTTGTAGTGGTTACAATCATGGCAATTGTTAATATAATCCATAATATATCAGTGCATATTAATCCAGTAGTACTACTGTGCAATTCTATCATATGAGTCTTCGATTCTGTGATGTCCTGCTAGTGGGGCATCATGATGCTCTTTTTGTACTCTTTTTTTGTTCATGAAATTGGACTACTAACTGGGCTTCCTGTGTTTCTGTCTCAGGTGAACAAATATATAAAACACCTTTGGTTCTTGAGATAACCATGACCATTCTGACTAGCGAAGTTCTCATCTTTTTTGTGACTTCTCAAAGATTCAGTAATTTTCCTAATTATTTTGTTCATCCTAGTTGTTTTGTTCCAATTGCTCTTGTCAAATTTTTCAGGGCTTCATGCGGGTGTATTGATAACAACAGTGCAAATCTCACAGAGTTCTGTATGTTGATAGGACAGTCGTGACAACACATCTACAACATTGATAGCTTTGGGGCAGTATTGAGAAATATGACCTATTTTACCATAGCCATAACATTTACGATCATCTTGTTTACAATCTGTAGATATTTGCATCTGTTTTCCGCTAGTGTAACATGTTTTTACATGCTTTTTGCAGTTTTGAGCAATGTGACCGATTCTTTCACATTTATAGTATTTATTGTAATTCATCTTTCTTACTACTGCTTTCTTTGGTGAAGACATAAGGTAAGGTGAAACTTCAATAGGGGATTTTCTACTTGTATTAATGTTATGTTAGACTTTGGGTGTCAGTTCTACCTCTGGTTGAAAGATATCTGAACTTGGCAGATGCTTCTCTTCACTTTTATTTGAAATGTGTTAAATTTTGCCTTATATTCTGGATGCTTGGATGGTTTGAAAACATCATCACTAAAGTTAAATTTCTGTTTAGGGTTATCATGGTAATACCATTTACTCTAAAACAATCCCAGCTGTAAATAAAAAATTAGTTCCTAAAAGCATTCTGTTATCTTTTGCTGTAGATAAAATGCAAAGAAAGCTATTCAAAGTGATCATGCTTCAATTTCAATTTCTTCTTGGGTCATATAAACTTATATTGCCTTCTGGACACCAATGGCGAGGGTAACATTCATTCCATTTTTCTCAAATTCTATTCCTCATTTTCTCGAAAGGCAATATAATGTACCTCCTGCTATTGTGTGGTTGTCACCAATGTCAGCATACACAATTCCAACTAACTCATTTATTTTTACTCTCAAAGAGTCGTTTGGGTTTTCCTGACAGAGAATGTCTGAAGATGTGTAGCTCAGAAATCAGCTTCTGCTCTCCTGAGAGAGAGTGAGTAGATAGATCACTTAGCGTTTATAAAGCCTGACTTTATAATTAACCATAACAACCACAGCCATAATTATCTCTTGATGAAGCATTTTTCATGTGTTTAGGGTTACCACTATAATTTTTGGGACCATCTTGTTGTTGAAACTTGGAAGTTCCTTACTAATGTTTTTAATTTGTACCTGTCTTAACTTCTTCATACATATTTAACTTGTCTGCATGTTGAAGTGGATTGTTCCACTCACTCCTATGATCAAAAAAATTTTCCTTATAATCTGGAGCCACTTTCTTTGTAATTTGACCTGCCAGTATCAAATTCTGTAAGTCCTAAACTTTGATTCCTTTAAATCACCCACTGAAATAGTTTTATAAGTCAAAAGTCCCACTAAGTGTTTTCTAAGTTTTCCCTTTGTTGTTTCCCTTTGTTTGTTTTCCCTTTGTCAGGTATGATTAAACAGCTGCTGAAATTTCTCAGCACTCAATTTAAAGGACTTTAAGAAAAATTGTTTAACTTTTTTATAATCCTGAATATCATCAGAAGATTGCTTACAATTAGTTTTGCAGCATCAACTGGCAGAAGACTAACAAGATAGATTACCTGTTTTGAAATTGGTACATTCAGAAGGTTTAATTTTAATTGCCTCTCAAACAAGTCCAGAAATAGATGCATGTTGGCTGTTTAAGGATCAAAATTAGGAACTAACGTGTTCAGTTCTAACTTAGGCATTTCTGCATCCATAGAAGAACTACACTGTTGCAGACTCCAGTCTACTATGGGAGTCTGCAGTAGTGTTTAGATTGTAATTTTTATTTCTTCAATTTGAGCAGCCATTCATTTTCTTTCTTTCTCTCAGCACATTGTTCCAGTTCAAGCATTCTTTCATAAACTCTTCATCCTATGTGGGACTAATGATTATAGCATCCTTTTCTTCAAGGATCTTAAAATGATCCTCATCACTTTTTCATTTTGTTAAGTAATCCATACTTAAGTGAAAGATGATATTCTTCAAAATGTACTTCTAAAACTTTTAGTATGCCAACATATATAGGGTTTAAGATATTTTTATGTGTATTTAGTACACATGAAATATACATATTCAAAAGCAAAACATGAAACGAAATAGAAATTCATTTTACATCACTTTCTATTGATTTGCTTGAAGTAGCATATAAAATATGCAGTACAATTCTCAGAATATAAACTGCTATAGAATACTTTCAGTAATATGCATCAGTATAAAAATATAACAGCTTGACATAATTTCTATACTTGTCTGTTGTCCTGTTTTTAACTGATTCAGAACAGAATTAAGGTAATACTTGTACTAGAACTTAAAATGACATTTTCATTCAAATACTATTTATATTGCCCAAGTAACGGGTGCTACCATAAAATTCCAGACTTACATTGCGGTAGCGTTTGCTTAATTGAATTACGAGAACAACTTTTCATTTACTTTGTATAAAATGTAACAAGAATACAATAATACTTCATAATTTATCTTTCAGTACTAAAGGAACTGGTATGCATCAAAATTCATACCATAGGATCAGAGTGATCACACTTCATATAAAAGAATTCAAATTCAACAGAACATATAAACTGATTTGGGTGATAAAAAAAAAACGAAGTTAGGTCAGGGTGATCAGAATTCTTCTTATATTTACTTGATCTTAATGAGCAGTGAAAATAAAATTAGGTGAGGACAACCAGAATTTGTAACTTTTGCTTTAGAGATAAAACTTGCATAATTACAAATCATCAAACATTAAAATTTACTTATCTTGTAGGTATCTGTGGATTAGTTCATTGTCACTGAATGTAGTCATCACTTTTGATTTTGGAGGTCCGTATACATTGCAAACAAATGTTTCTTCTACATACTTCAGGTTTTCTGGCTCATAGTTGGGCTGCTAATCTTTGTAACATATTTCCTTGTTATAACATAAAACAAGACATTTCCATGCTAACAATGAGGGTAAAATACATTGTTTATGCAAAAAGCCTGAGCCAAGTTCCAATGGAATGCTCATTTGATCACATGACTAGTAAAAAGAATGAGCTTTTATATTTTGGTGAATTATACATCACATGAGCTAAAGCAGATGTTCTGTTTGAAAAAACGATGCGTGGCATTTATTACAAAAGTACAGTACAATTAGGGAAGAAAAGTACTTCCACACTTGGGATTTTCTCAGTATAAAAAATGTGAAAAAATGCAAAATAAAATCGGGCAAAAACACAAAATTGAGAGTATGTAATGAACTATCAATACGTTTTACATTAGAATCATATTATAAATAATTTAATTATGGGAATTATGTACTATAAAGTGAATTTAAATCAGTCTGAAGTTTTTGCAAAATCGTGTCTCTATCCCAGTTTTTGATATTTCAAGGCTGGCAGCTATGCTATTTTAACTGCTTCTTTTATGCTTTATATATATTATATATAGCTCAAATAGTTATAGGTGAAGATTTAGGAGAGGATATAGAGGGATTAGAATATAGTTTTAGGAGAAGATTTGTATTCCTTGTGATATTTAGAAATTAATGATCAAAATTTATTTTTTAATTTTGTATTAAAAGCATTTAAAAGCATCTATTGATCATTAATACATTGATTAAAAGCATATATTGATTATTGATACAACTTTTTTCATTTACTTTAAACTGTAAAAGAAATGTTCATGCAGGGTTTTAGGTTATGTTATCATGTATCTTTTTGATAAGTATTCATTAACTTTTCTTTTAGCCCTCTTTTTTAATGTGCTTAGACAGAGCGTTTGGCTGTCACATGTATTGGAGTGTATGTTTTTCTTTAATTATAATGTATCAATTTACTAATCAGGTTAAATTTGCCCTGGAGCTGTGAAATTTCCAAAAAACTCATGAGTGAAACATATATTTTATTTTCTTGTAATATATTATGCAATGATTTGAGCATACTTTTAAGATGCATGCATAAGAATTTGCTTAAAAATATTTTCAAAGCTGAAATGATTATGGAATTAAAAATGAACTATAAATAAATTCTATTCATACGTGGCAAAATTTGATAGCAGCCCTGTTCATATTAAATATTAATAATTAGATATTGACTTCCCCCCCTCTAAATAAAGGCTGTGGATAGAGGAGACACCTACCCTGGTGAAGTAGCAGCTACTGTCTTGGGAGTAATGCAAAAATTGAATTGGAGTCATGCATACAGATTAGTATGGCAGTCTAAAGTGAGTAACTTAGAAAAGGTATGATCTTTTTATAAGCATATTGCAATGTATTTGTTAGAGCTTTAAATTTTTAGTAAAGTATTCAATTTATTGTTTCTAAGGATTTTGTTTGTAATGTCACTTAACATTTAAAGTTAGGACTTTATATAATTTATCATTGAATTGCTGAATATAATTACGAAACATAATTTACTTGATTGCAGAATTTTGTTTTTAAATTTGTATAGTTTGCTTAAAATTGAGTTTTGAATCATTTTTACTCATTGCAATCTTATAAACTTGAAATTTATCTGCATTTATTATGCCCCTTCCTTTCAATTCATACAGATGTGTTTAAATGTTTCCAAATCTTTCCCAAATATAGTAATTCAAGATTTTACTGCTTTCAGTGACAAATAAAGCAATTCTGTTAAGCTCACACACTTCACCACAGTAATAAAGATTAATCAATATATAATTCAAGGTGTATCTCATAACGTTTTTTTAGAATTAACAGCTACCTTTTTGTGCTTTAGATTATAATTATTAAAGAGAATTTTTAGTTTATGCATATGTGAATGTAGTCATTTATTTCTTTATTTAGGATGTAAAAGTAACACAGAGATGGAAATAAAAATGTGAAACTCACAATTGATTTCTTTTATTTGCTGTTAATGTATATTTTCCTTATGTAGATTTATTTTATGATTTTCTCCTTAAGCAGATATCCTTTGAATACCGTGCTGTCAAATAAATAGACAGGAAAGTTTTATGGGGGGGGGGGACTTTCCTCCACAATGCCTTGAAAATTAAACATATTCTTGGATATATAGAAAAAAATCCAGCTTTATATTGGCATTAAATTTAAAATTATAGTTTGAATAGAAGTACTGAAACATACGAAATGTTTCATATACATAGACTCCAGCCTACAGCACAACTTATCAATAGTCAATACATGAATACGACATTTTTACAATTTTTAAAATGTACAAAATTATGCAAGGTGAATTTAGATTGTCATTATTCTTAATCATTGATTTTTAAAATAGAATATTTTAAAAATCAATGATAGAATATTTAAAAAATCAATGAGAAGCTAGAATAATTAAATTAAAGGTTTTAACCAACCCCCCCTTTTTTTTTAATCTTGGTAATTGAATATTGCTTTATATTATGACTTTTCTCATAAAAATGCAAGTTCCTGTTTAAAATGAAGAATAGTATTTTATTTTATATTTTGTGTTGCTTGCGTACTCAAGATAATAAACAATATTTTAAGAAAATCCTGTTATGCATTCAACAATATTTTAGATTAGGATAATAATAATAATAGAGGTAATAGCAATAGAATTTGATTTTTTTTTTCGAAATTTTCCCATAGAAATCAGAATTTGAAAACCTCATAAACATATATGAGTTCTATGGTTTATGGATCTGATTTTCTTTTCGTATAATTATTTGTGATTTAAAATATTCACTTCAAAAATTGATTTAGTGATATTTCTGCTTGATTAATAAACTGAATATTTCTGACTAAATGTGTATATAATTTATGAGAAGAAATTTTAATTTTTTGATGCCATTATAATTATGGAATTATGTTAAATGTAGACTGTTAATTAGGAAAAAATTTTTAAAATTGTAAAAATGTTTATGTATTGACTTTTGACAAGTTGTACTGTAGGCTGGAGTTTATGTATATGAGACACTTCTTATGTTCCTTCACTATTTATATTGAAACTGTAAGTAATTTTAAATTTAATACCAATAGATTTTGTTTAATATAGCCAGGTATATGTTTAATTTTTAAAACATTGTGGAGGAGAGATTTTTTGTGTGTGGGGGGGAGGGAGGTCACCAGTGTTTTTAACTGCATCTAGTGGCTGTTGGTATTCCTTAAATTGTGATTATATTTTACTTTTCAACTATGTATTTTTTAAAAATCATTATATTGAATTAAGATCATAAAATAAATTTCCCCTTCAATGCATTTCATTGTACAAAAGATTTTCTCTCTCTCTCTCTTTTTTTTTTTTGTTATTTTTGCTTTAGGTTGGACCTGTAGCATGGTTAAGTCCCAAAACCGATGATGCTATCAAAGGCTATGTGGCAAAAGGCAAAACAAGCATATTACTTGTTCCTATATCCTTTGTGAATGAACATATAGAAACTCTGCATGAATTAGATATTGAATATGGTGAAGAACTAGCTCATAAGGTAAATGATATTATATTTTAGTTACAAGTTGTAATGCAAAAATTTAATTTCAATTAATTCATTTTTTACAGGTGATCTGTTCTTTTAATTAATACTAAAAACAAAATGTAAAGTTTATGGGGTTTCCTAAAATTAATAATGTATTGAAAATATAATATACCACTTTGTAGAATGTCTGCAGTCTCTTTGTCACAACTGCTAAAGAATTATGCTCTGATGAAGAATGTAAATCATCAGTATACTGCTTGAGCTTTGAGCTTGTGAGAAATGTCATTTTCATATTTAATTTACTCTTTTCCCCACAGTTTCTTCCTTTGAGAGCTTGAGTTTCAAATTTTATTTAAATCCAAAGCATGTTCATATAAATAGCATTATTCAGTTGCTAAAAAAATAAGCTAAATCCATTCATTACATCACATGATTTCTGTAATTTAAAAAACAGTGACTTGAGCCCATGGATATTGATTATGAATCAGAAATAAATATGATAGCAGTGTAAATGAGTCATGCAGTGACAACAGATATGATGTTTATCAAACTCTCTCCAGCGTAGAAAAATTTTACATGTACGTTAATAAATTGTGAGTTACATAAAAGAAAATTTAATGAAATTTATCATCGCATACTCATTCATACACATTGCTACCATTTCAGAGTGTGAAGAAGAGGGGTGTAATCCCACAAACTTTCAACAACATTTAGCATAATCAAACTGAAATCAGTAACTTATAAAATGTTACAATTATTGAGCATAAGTTAGTAGTTGTCCGGGATGTCGCTCACTGTTGCACAATATTTAATATGTTCTTTTTATGAGAACTTCAAAGACTTAATGGTATATGTGAGCTTTTAGTTTCAACAGAATGGTTCTATTCTTACTCTGCAAGAATAAGCCGAAATGTTCTTTAAATTATATTCAACAAGAATTTTTTTTTTCCTTCTATGGGTTTGTGTATATTAAATGATTCTAAGACGTATACTTTGAAGTTATTCAGTGACTGTACTTTTTTTATACTAGATTTGTATATTATTACTAAAAATTGAAGTATATTCAAAGTCTAAATACAGTTTTTGAAGTATATTAAAAAATTATACTTCAAATTTAAGTTAAAAAATTAT
>KK114867.1:156105-178267 GCA_000611955.2 Stegodyphus mimosarum | reverse complement strand
ACATTGCGTGACCACATATTGCACGCAATGCTCAAGCTTTCTTCTTAGCCCACCATGTTGTATTGTTGACTTGGTCTGCACGTTCTCCATATCTATCCCTCATTAGACATGTCTGGTTAATGATTCGAGAACCCTTCGAGAACCTTCCCGCACCCGTGGGTACACCAGATGAATTTCAGCTGCGCGTGGAGGTAGCATGGGCTGTCATTCCCCAACAACACATCCAAAGCTTCTTCCAACTCAATGCCACAGCATTTAGCAGTGGTTAGTGAGAAACGTGGAGACAACACTCATTACTGATTTTCTCGTCTTCTTCACTTCAGAGATTGATGTATTTAAAACCAATTAACATTGATACTATGTGTAATCTATCTATCTATCTATCTATCTATCTATCTATATACATAAACGAATATTCTTTTTTGTCTTTTATACAAATATACAGTTTAATTCCGATCCTTATGAAACTTGCCCCTCGACCTTGAAAACAAGAGAAAGGTCTAATAAGATTTCTCAAAAATCATCCCCTGGGATCCGCAATCTCCATATGCAGAATTTAAGCTAATTTAAAGAACTTTTATTTAAAAACTAAGCGATTTAAAAGCTTTACGTTTCTCTCTGCAAAGCGTAAGCTTTGTAATGTTTCAAATTTAATAAGAAAGCTCGGCGATATAAAATACGTGTTGCCATTCGGGAAAGCAGAAATATATTAATTTATCTCGAATTTAATAAACAAACTCGGCTATTTAAGAGAAATATGTTGCCTTAAAGTATGTTATCGTTCAGCAGTGTAAATTATTTAATTGTTCATGCATTAACATGCCTGTTAATTGCGCATGTATTGCAGAGGCATCAAATTTAAGGACGAAGCGCCTGGAATGTACTGCGCGGGTGGAAAAGTGAAACTGACAGAATTACACTCATGTCCATAAATTAAGGATAATTCGGAGTCACGCGGAAATCGAACTCTAAAATAAATATATCACCCGTAAAATCACTACACACATCTTCAAGAATGATATTCAAATTTCAGGAAGTAACCAGATGACACCGATGGTACGTCTCAATGACGAGAGTGTAAGAAAGTGATATATAAGGAATACAGGCAAAGAAGTAAAATTGTTCGCAAGCGCTTTATTAGCATTTCAATGCAATAACCGAATAGTTATGACACAAAAGACGCATTTGGATGATTTTTTACGTGATAGAATTATCAGCCGTCTGGAATGTGGGCGTACCCAACTGGAAGCATCAGAAGAACTTGGAATTGATTAGAGTGTCATCTCTAGGCTTTGGCAACAATTCCAAGATAATGGTAATGTGAGTAGACGTTACAGCACAGGTCGCCCCAGAGTTACAACGCCAAATGAGGACCGGCATTTGGCAGTTACTGCCAAAAGAAACAGGCGGAGCACAGCTTCAGACCTGTCTCGTCAGCTCTTTTCAGCCACTGGTACGACAATTTCAAGGCAGACCGTGTACAGACGCTTAGGGCAGATTGGTCTATATGCTCGTAGACCTGTCAGATGCGTTCCCCTTACTGCAACTCACTGTCGCCTGCGGTTAGCCTGGAGTAGAGAGCATGCATTGTGGACACCGCAACAGTGGGCTTGTGTGATGTTTTCCGACGAGTCCAGGTTTAGCTTGCAGTCTGATTCTCGCCGGACTTTCATATGGAGAGATCCAGGTACCCGTTAACACCAAGAAAACATCATTGAACGACACCGTTACGGTGGTGCAGGAGTGCTCGTTTGGGGTGGAATTATTCTGGGTTCCAGAACTGACCTGCATGTTCAAATTGGAATCAGGCAAGCCAAATCTATCTAGACGTCATTCTGGAACAACATGTACGTTTGTTTCGGGGCGCCATGGGCGCATAATTTGTGTTTATGGATGACAACGCCCGTCCTCCCCGTGCAAACATCGTAAGCGAATGCCTTCAATCGGAGGATATCACCCGTATGACTGGCCAGCATTCTCACCGGACTTGAATCCAGTAGAGCACGTGTGGGACATGCTTGGCCGACGAGTAGCCCGTCAATGAGTTGCAGCCCGTCAACCTCCTCCTACATGTTTACCGGAACTTCGGAGAGCATTGCCTTTTGAGTGGTGTAATATCCCCCAAGATCAGATCGATAATTTGATACTCAGCATGCCTAGTATTGCATCGTCTTTGTATTGCATCGTCTGGGAGACATACAATGTATTAACAATCATACCAACCATGTAATATTGGTTTTTTGGGAGAAAAAATCGCTAATGTTTTTAATAATATCAAACATGTAGCATCTGTTTTTGCTCTTTACCTTTTGTTTAATTAATAAGCTTTACAAATAAATCAAATTTGTTTTGCTTCGAACTCTTCCTTTGCCTGATTTTGCATTTTAATTTATGGACATGAGTGTAAATTCACCACCCGAAACATTATCAACTAGGGTATCAGATGACACAAGCGAATCGAAACTCGCAAATCACAAAAAAATGCATGACAGAATTATAACACACACACTTTCTTTAAGTAGCTTTGCAACGCATGCCGAGTAACAGCTAGTCTCAAATTAATTTGCTTTGATATCTCTTGTCCTTTTTCGTGTTGCATTTTGGATGTCCAACAATGTATTTTCAATTTCCTTATAATAAGCATTTTAGAAAATTTATGGCCCCGAGTATTATCATCAGTGCTCAAGTTGGCGACGACTGGGTAAACTTTTCCCCATGACAGATAAAAACAGCAAATTTTGTTTTAAATGGGGAAAAAGAAACTTTTGAAAATCTATCAATTCAAAAAGCAAATTGTCATTTTTACAAGTTATTTTTTTCACTAGTGATGGAAACGAATACAAAAGTGTAAGGAATAATATAAAATTATTATATTATATAATCACAAAGGATGCATGGTTAAATTTCGCATGTGGCTTATTTCCAAAACACAGTAGCCCTTGGCGGTATTCAAAAATTTTTACCAAGCTGATGCACCAGTTAGAAAACAATTTACAAAAGGTTGGATGCTGGAAATTGATGAAAGAGCAACAGATCAATAAAATTTTGAATAAAAAAATTATGACTGAGATAAGTATAAATCAAAGTGGTACTTTGGTATCAACATTATAACTTTGGCCCAAATTGCCGATTTTTTCAAGATGAAAAGGTAAAGGTTACTTATCGGGTTACTTTGTGCATCTTTTAAAAAGATTCGCAGACTATCGATATTCATCATAACTTGGCAAATTTGGTGTTTTAGTGGTATTTCCCATGTGTAACGGGGATGCAAGGCAGTTTTCCTTAAACAGTTCTTTATGCAGCATGCCTCCTTTTCAGTGTGTGTCTAATGGTGGAGTACATAATAAATAAAAAAATAGAGGAAGGGAAAAATTATTCCAATATGTTTAAAATTTTTTGAACATGTTAAAATGCTAGGGGCAAAATGAGCGAGGACATAAGGTGTAACAATTGCGAAAGTAAAGGCGGGATAAGGACATACATAAATATATAATATATATAGTACGTTGTGCGCTTTACAACCTTTATATTATATATTATTATACATATACCGTATGAATACAGCATAGTGCATATATAATATCATTTTTAAAGATTTCTCTCTGACTACTGTTCTAGGTGGCTGCAGAGAACAGAAATGCCTGGTCCGTTGCTGGTGTTGAAGGCATACAAGCTCAAAAGAGCGGCTAAGAGGCTGATGAAAGCTAAGGAAAACGCTTTGCGTATTTACAGAGGAGAGCGACCCCATTATCCATGGTATGAGGAGACTTGGACTTGGTGCGTGGAATGCCTGAAAAACAACTTCTGTAAAGCTTTTTGTCCGTGTTGGTTAGCCAGGAAAAAGCGGAAAGATAGATTTGAAGATTCTTATAGCAAAAGTTTCTTGAGGTAAGACCTCTCATCTGATGGAAATCCTAAAAACCGTGTTACAAGTGTCTCAGTAAAAAAAATCTTAATGAATTTTTATCATAGAATCAAACAGAATTTCACTGTTGGGTTTGGACGAAAAGGGATGTATTAAGCGAAATAATTTCCAAGTCTGAAACAAGGGAAGATTAAAATTGATCTCTAAGATTTTGTCATTAAATTCAAAATTTGCTACATGTACTCTGTAGCGGCCTTGGCGACAAAAAACGGCGTCGCAGCAATTCGGGTATAAGAAAGTACGATTTGGTGCCTAATGTTTTAAACCTTGATGAAAACGAAATGGACAATGGTAACAAATAAATCGACAATAAATCTATACAACTAAAGTTATTTCACTCACAGAGACACACACACACATATATATATCGAGTTGCAGTATTAGTGATTTTATAGATAGGGAACAATTCACCTTGAAAGGTAAGGTTCATTCTATGGAATCGAAAGCAATTTTTCTTGTAAAATATTTTTATATTTAATCTTGATTTAATAACATTTCAAATTTTGCTTCCACAATACGTACAACCTTTACACTTTTAAAAATCTTCCATTGCAATAGTATTTCTTTTTAGGTAATTTTCCATCACATTAATATTTTCTTGTCATTTCTTAAACAATCAAATTAAAATTTAAATCTATCTGTCTATCTATCTATTTATATGGGCAGAGGAATAGAGAAAAGAAATTTAATAATTTAATATAATGGATAAGGATGATGTCACAATACACTCATAACATTTTAGCTTTCGTTTGATGCAATCCCAATTGATTCTCGATAAACCGTCTTTCATTCTAATCCGCATGAATATAAGTTAAGTGTTACTGTTATATTTTTTCCATCGCATTTTGGAAACAAAAGTGAGTTTGAATGCTTTCGATTCATATTCATGACTACTTTTCTGTTCATTTAACTTATGGTCAAGAGAATTAATTAATATCTGTTGAATAAAGAAAGGAGCCGCTGGATATGACAAAAATAGTAACAGATTGGAAGAATTCCTGAGGAAAGAGTTTCTTCTCATCGCGTTCTAAATAGATCTCAAAGCAAACTCAGGGGGAGGGGGCTAACAAAATAACCGAAATCGATGAAAGCATTTAAGAAGCGCAAAAAGAAGCGGCCGAATACATCCTCTGCAGGGGCTGTTTGCTGAATTGTGCAGAAATATTGACGAATGTTTCATTGTAAGAGTTACAAATAGAGTAAGAGTTACAAATAGCTCAAAACCCCACAGGAGCGACTGGCGTAATCTCCGTCAACTTTCATGGCCCAATGAAAGCAAACTTTTGCTACAGACGGGATAATACGGAAGTACTATTTTTACCTTTTAGTAAAAACTTCATGCTTTTGACCTGATGTTAAAACTGTTATCTGTAGGAGCAAATTTGCAGTTTGTGTTAGTTTTATTTATTTATTTTGTAACTGACGAATCTTTTTTTGTATCTGCATTTTAACATATTCTTTGTTCACTTTAGGCGACCTTGTTTGGACGGTACTTTCGAGAACTATGCGATTAAAAGTTTTCTGGGATTTGTTTTCGGCCTTCTTCTTACAGCGGTTGCATTCTTCTTCTTCTTGGACCAACTAAACATTAACCCTCGTGTAACGACGGCATTTTGTTGTATGCTTGGTATGGTTCTCTCTACGGCACTCGCTTTCAGTGAAAACGCCAGGTGCATAACTTTCCTTGCTTTGCCGGAGCTTTTCTCAGGTAAGAATATATATATATTTACATATAGACATAATTACAAACATTTTTTTTAAGAACAGAATGCAAACATGCCTTGTATTAAACAAATGTAAACATGCCTTGTAGAAGATATATTTCAGTTGGTTTCGATGTTCCTTTGATGAAGTGACATTGAAGTTGATTAAATTACTCTTCTTTTGAGTTTTTTTAATTTCTTTAAATTTCATAAAATTTTTGAATTGGGGTATGCTTGTTTAAGGATTTTGGTTTTAACAATTTAAAAATTCTTTGACACATTTATAGGATTTTTGAAATTTATTAATTATGAATTTCAATTTCGTCTTTTTGAAGAAATGGTAAATTTTTGAAGAAATGGTAAATGTAAATTTTTTACTTTATGTATTTACACATAGACATACATATTTACGACCTCAGCTCCATTTTCGCTCCTTTGATCGGTAACTTCTTTAAGAAAGTATATATACTCGTAGTTGTGTCTTGAAATATGTTTAGGAAATTAAGGCTATATGTTAAAAATACATAAACCCAGGTATAAAGTTGCAAGGGCATTTTGGCGTTAAAATCAAGAAAATACTTTTCGCTCATGGCAGTTTGGGGAAATTTAGAGTTTCTTAGCCTTTACTGTTTGGAGGATTAAGGACTTCTTTAAGGAATTTATTGCGTTATCAGAAAATATAATGAACTTTGACAGACTTCTGTTAGATCGGAAAAGAGAAACACCTCATAGCACTAAAACTGTATTTTTTGTAACATGTTTTAGAAAGTGTACGTAGGTGCATTTTGAAATATGTCTATGAAACTAAGGCAATATGTTAAAAGCACATAAACTTAGGTATAAAGTAGCAGGGCATTTTGGTATTAAAATCAAGAAATGCTTCTTTCTCAGGGCAATTTTGGAAAATTTGGAGTTTTTTTAGCTAAACCCTTTTCTGGTTGGAGTGTTACGGGCATCTCTAGGGAGGATCTCTAGGACTTTCTGCACGAGAGGTAAGGTGGAGTTAGTGGCTGTATTCATGCAAGGACACATAGCGCTTTGCATGAATAACGATTTGCAACAGCAACAGTTCTGGTGATATCTGAATTTCTTATACGTCAAATATTAAATATTAGAGTTTGGAAGGCATGCCAGTTTCTCCTTTGTTTGGAAACTTCAACAAGAAAATATTTATGCAGTGTACACTCGATTATCCAGGCTAATGCCGAGGAAGCAAGTCACGCGTAATTCACACTATCAATTTTCATGCATATTGTATGCTTTTTTTATCTTAAAACATATCAGTAAATTTACTTTGCTGAACGTTTAAATATTTGTTGAATTTCACTGCGTATTTTTCGAAGTGTTATTTTATCACTGTACGTTAATCCCCTTTGGTCGACGATATTCAACAGAGTTTCAACAGCGGTCATTGCTGTCTCGCGACTAATGTAATTATCAATATCTTCTTCGCTTGTATTTTCAATCTCACTCCTGTTTTGTTCTTGTGATATTTGAAACGACATCTGCATCACTCAAGCATCAAACGCTCGACTCAGCCGAATCGCCATCGGTTGTTTTCTTGAACGACATCAATTATTGGCTCAACTTCTTCACAATTAGATAAATCTCCGATTTCTGTATTAAGAATCATTCTCCATGACCGAATCGGTGTTACTGAGTTTCTTTTGACCAAGTGCGGATTTTCTTATTTTTTTCTTTCAACCCACTCTCGCGCATAATATTGAGTGTGCTTGCGTGGGCACTGTCATGCACGTATAATCGCCAACCCGGATAATCGAGAGTACACTGTAAAATATATGTATTATTGCGCAACGATAAAAATATCTAGCTTTTTTTTCAGGTAGGGGAAGGATGGTTCTGATGGCAATTACTTACATCCTCGTGATGAGTGGGCCTGCCAAGAATGCCATGAGGAACGCGAATATTCTTGTAGAAAGCATGAACTGCGGCCAAGAGATCCTAATAAAGCAGACCAAGGCCATCCTCAGTTCCATTTTTGCTCCTTTGATCGGTAATGACCCTTGTTTCTGTTTTATTTCAAAAACTCTTTGAATGAGTTTTAACGGATTATTTTGCAACTAACCATTTTACCGTTTCTCCCGAGACAGACATGTCGATTTGAAAAGTGTCATTCACAACTTTGACCTATTTACTAGTTCAAATAATAGTACTTACATGTGCTATTGCAATTATCTTAGTATAAGTTTCCAAATTCTCAGAATGTGCCAAACTCAAGGAATCACACTCGTAGCAATGTCGCCATTTCCATACACTTTTATTATGTATTCCATGTTCCAACGGATTCTATAACCAAGTCATGATATTGTTAGCCTTAAATGTAATTTTAACATATACACCGATCGGATTTGCCAGCAATGCAATAAACTGTGGTAAAATTTCTGTATGAATACAGAATTTTGCAGCAAATTCTCGTAAAGAGAATAACAAGGAGATGCGTTAGATAAATAGTCGGTATTGCCAAGATTTGCACGATGCCAAATCTCTGCAGTTCTCTGATTTTTTTAAGCGAAAACAGATCGCTGTGTACTTGGTGAAAAGTATAGCTAAAAATATTACGGAAAGATTTGGAAACGAATGTAAGGTTTCATATTTTAATATATTACATGATCCTTATTTAATAAATGAAATTTGTATTTTAAACTGCTAAAGTATGCTTTCTTTTCATATTTCCTAATGTTTACCAACTTATGATATACATCGATAGTTTGGCAATCTTTTTAAGAAAATTCGCGAAAATCACCGAGTTACACCCGATAAGTAACTTTTGCCTTTTCATCTGTAAAATGTCCTCAAATTGCGTAATAGAGATTGCGTTAATATGTAAGTGCCAACTTATATCAAAAGTCAAAGACTATCCTAAATAACGAAACAATTGAGTGAAATTTGTTTCATGCATATTATACATGTTGTGTTAAAATTCAAAACAACTGACGACACACTTTTCGAATTGACGAGTCTGTCGCTGGGTAAATGGTGAAGTGAGTAAAATCAGAAAATAGATAGGTATTCTGGGCACAAAATAGGTGTGAGGGACAAAAGTGTAATGAGACAAACTGAATAAAACGTACTAAACAAAAAGAAGATGTAACTCTAATTTCAATTGCTACATGCCACGAAATGATATGTTTTGCATTCAGGCTCGGGAAGATCAAAGATTAATGCATTTTCTTGACTAAATTCTTCTTCCAGTTCTGCTTGTAGTTAGCTAATTTTTAAGATAAATATATGAAACAGGAATTAAACAATTTCAACTCTTTTAATACTCTAGCCGTGTTTGTATCTGAATAAATATTTCAATATATTTCAGCAATCATAGATACTATGAGAGACATCCTGGCAGCTCTGAAAAGTTTTGCTCGACAAGTGAAAGATGCCTTCATTGCTATACGAGACCTCTTCATGGAAATTAGTATGTATCCTGTATGGTATTAGTAAGTAACTTTGGGTATATTTCTAAAACAATATTCCTGCGAGAAACGAATACTTTCAGCGATATGATACGTACATGTTTTCGTCAACAACTCATTTCTTCGTGGAAAGCATTATCTTAACATTCGAAGCCAATTTTGAATTTTTTTTCATTTACTTCCTATTTTGTGTGAATTAAAGGATTTTTGATCAACAAGATCTGCTGTTTACTAAACCAAGCATTGGCAACATTGCTTGAAATAAACATTTTTATCTCCAGCCTGCCAAACTGCTGCCATTTCAGAAAATGCAAATTTATTTTTCAACCTTAATCAACAAGCTATTTAAAAGCCATTGCCTGAAACAAAATAAAATCTACGTGCCAGTGTGCTGCCATTTGACAAAGCGTGAGATGAAGTAACTTTCAGACTTAATCTGTCTTTTAACGATTAATAAATCAAACGATTCAAAAGCAACAAATGTAGCTTTAATAATATTTTTTATGAGTTTTAATCTAATTGATTTGATTAGAAATATTAAATATTTTTATGAAATTGAACTAACTGGTTTCATCTTTCTAAAATAATTACATATTTTTTCTTTGTAATTGCTGTTTGAAGAATGAATAAATGAATATGAAAATGAATGTTTAACGGCACAGTTTAAAACTTTTTATTAATAAAAATTACTTTAAAATCAAGAAGAGTGTTATAAAAGGCAACTGTTTTAAGAACGCAGATTTAATTTAACTAAAGTTAACAGGCATCATTTTGGCGTCTATATCTTTCTGTTAAAAATTGTTTGGTACGTGTTATCCTACAGCGTGAAAAATTCGCAACTTTTTTTTATTGCTCAATATGTGATTTCTCCTTAATTCCAGAATATATTATAATGAAATAACACTGCAGGTGTTCTAAACCTAAATACTTCAATAAATATGTTACTATTAAATTTGGTAATAGTGCATTTAATTAATATAAAATGTTGCGTTTTGGAAAAAAAAACTCACTTAATTTGCTTTTTATTGATTTCAGATATTTCGACTATATTAGAACTGGCTGTGTTAAGGAATTTGCAATTTTTTTTAAATCAAAACGTTCTCAGACAAAGCCGTCTGAAGAGAGAAGGCCTTCTAACCAGCTCAAAACACCTTTTGCATAGTTTTTAAAAATTAAACTTTAAAGTCTGTAATACCAGACATTTGAAATCCGGCCCATTATGCACGTAGGTACACTATGCTCTTAAAAAGTATATTTACTAAAAATACATGTTTTCATTTAAAGCTATTTCAACCAATTTTATTTCTTTGCATGGGAAGGTTGGAAGATAAAATATACACTATTAAATTTTTCAGTCGACTACTAAATAGCGCAAAACAATACTGCTACTGCTAATAATAAAGTATTCTGTAAAATTAAATATAACGCTAATTTCAACTGATAGTCTAGAACTATAATATTGCTACGTTAAATTTCGAAGTTAAAAATGCTGAATATTTAACTAACTAGTAAAAAAAGTCGTTATTGTTAACGAAAGACTGTAAATTGTGTTTTTTATTTAAACTAGAATTATAATTTTAAAATTTAAATTAACTTTCTGCTTTTAAATAAATGTTTTATAAAATGTGTAAATTAATAAATTAGTATTAATTACTGTAATCATGCTGCAAGATGTTGAAGCGGTATATCATATTTTACAGATAATGGTATTGGTATACACACGAAGAATGTTTAAGAGCAGTTATAGTATAAAAATACACATTATAACATGTTGTGAGATTAATCATATTCCTTGTATGGAAAGTATTGGTCTGAAAATCTTGTCACTCAATAAATTGCATGTACCTGTTATTATTAGTTTATTGCATAACCTTTTAATTTTATTGGATAAAATTAAGCAAACAGGTTTTAGCTTCTAAAAATTTATAATTTTATTTTAAACCGCATACAGATACAAATACAAATACTCAAGGTCACAAATATCCTAAAATTGTCCTTTAAAAACTGTATTCAAAACACAAGCATTTAACGACGTAATGAACATATTTTACAATTAAAAACACTGTTCACTGCTAATTTTCTCACTTTTGTCATGAAACTGTATATTTTTTACTGATAATAACATGGGGGCTCAAAAATAGAAAACTGAATTTTACAATAATTTTATTAAATATTACATCTGATTATTTTTTTATGGAAATTACAAGAACTCTGTAACTGAGAAGTGACTGTAGTAGTAAGCTGTAGTGGTAAGCTATTTAAAATAACGCAATATGTTATGTATCTATCTGTATTGCTCTCTATAAATATACATTAATTTACCACCTTTATGTACAGGAGTAGGTAAAAAACATACATGATTTGTACACAAAGTAAAGTAATAAAATCACAATGCATAGTAATATCATACAATAGGCAATATTTAGAGTGCATTACATTAGGCACATGTAATATATACATACATTAAACTACAGTATCTACACACGTATTAAACAAAGCTAAATATAGAAGTATTCCTCCCCTCCTTTTTTAAAAGCATGTAGAATTATTTTGCTTATATATATGAGATACAAATAAAATGGAAAACGTAATTTTAGACTCTCCATTTCAATTTATACTTCATATACGTATTCGTACATTTAGGATTTTGTTAATGTCTGAAGACTGTGCTTTTTAGACACAGATTCCATGTTTTCCTTTTGACCACAAGTGTTTGGGAGTTCAGAAATTGTTTCTTAAGAATTTTGTTTAATAAAATAGTCGTTAAAGGCTAAATAAGTTTTGAAATTAAAAATTCTGAAGAAAGACTTGCAGGACAGTTTGCTGATTCTATAAATGTTTCTTTAGGACTTAATACTGCTAATGTAGTTTTAAACGCAAGAGATCTTTAATTCTGAACTTCATAAAAATCTCCTTTGTGGTCGTTTGATAATAATTTTGGGTTTATAATATAAATTGTAAATTACAATCTGAATAACTTCTTCGGAAGGATATTTCAGATTTTCTCTATCCAGGTTTCATATGAAGGCATATGTCTCGCAGATGTCCGCAGTTTGAGCTATGGCCATTACTTGATAATATTCAGAACATTTTATTTTTTTTTATTAGCTACATACAGGTAATATTCAGCAACACATATTAAGGCGGGAAGTAAAAATTGTATATTTTGGGCGTCATTCTCTTCGGCGAAAATCAGCTTTTACCAAAGGAAGTCCCGAAACATAACTATTTGATATATATATATAACAAACATAGGTATTCTGACACAAAAACGAACTTTTTCTGAAATGACACACTGATGTTTTTTCCATATTTCGATTATACGATTCAAGTTATGCCAAAGATCCAAGTTTTATAAAAATCGCGAGTAGTTTTTTAAATATTATTACTCAAAATTGTAACTCTTCAGTGTTTATTGAATATGGTACATATCCATTAATATCTCTTTATTTATTAAACTTACTTGATTCATTCTTTCACAATTCTAAATTTAGGTTGAATCCAAAGAAAATTCGCGGCTATTTTCTGATTTGTTTTAAAATTTTTCTTAGTAATTTTCATAAATTTTTCAAAAACATTTTTGAATTATAACCTAACAAGTTTTTGCCATCATCTTAAAGATGAATTTTTAGGCAGGCCTGCAAAAAATTAGAATTTTTTATTCAAAATTTCCAAAGAAATACGTGAATCTGCATATTGGTGCGTTTCGAAATTTAGCATATTTGTTATAAGCGATGATAACTCCAAATATATTTCACTCATTTCGTTAAAATTATTTGAAAGTATGAACGATGCACTTTTTCCCCAGTGAATTATTCTTGGCGCAAACTGAAAAAATGGGCGCCAAAATTAATTTTTAAATTTCTGAGTAAGTTTCTCACCAAATTTTACAAAATTTAATATTTGGGAATAATTCGTCGTAATTCAGTCGTAAATAGGAACAATTCAGTCTTAGAATCGAAATGCGAAAAAAAATCAGCATGTCCGTTCTGAAAAGTCTGATTTTTGTTTTCAAAATACCTATGTCAGAACAATGATATAATATCTAATATATATATCCTAAGTCGTGTCTTTTGAGACATGAAAAACTCAAATTAAACTTCGTCAATCGGCCCAGTGGAACGGGAGATATAAAGTATCTCATTATGTTTTTGCAAGGTGTACATACGTACTGTAGTATATTTTATATGTCATCACTACACAGTATTGCATTAATTAAGAAACTTAAGAAAATGTCACAGATCTTTTTTATGGGAAAAATTCCTGTATATTGCACTGTCGCAGACGGGAATGTAAATGCGTCATAACTTCACGTCCAGCTGTATTACGGCTTCAGTAAAGCTGGCAGTCAGTTCGGATGTTGCAACAAAATGTTCTAAAGTGTTCAAGGCTTGTAACATTTCCTGGCGTGTGGTGGAATGATATTGCCCTCCTCATTTTCTTCTGATGACATTTCTTGCACATCAGACACAGCTGCTTGTATATCACATTCCACTGGAACACACATGGCAACATCGTCATCTGTATTAAACTCCTCGAAACTAATACCAGAGGATTGCAATGCCCTATAGAATATTTCATTCGTCAGGAAGTTAGATCGTTGTCACCATCAACCACTGCAATCAGTTCTTTGTTCCACCAACTTTGTTTCCTACAGAACAAATCATTAATGATGAAATGGAGTGTCTCTTTTGAAACCGATACAGCAAATGAGCAGAACAACTGAAATCTTGAATGTCTAAATTTTTTTACAATTTCATTTGCTTTTGACTGAATTAAATGCCCGATTAAAGGTACTAATACTAGGGATTAGTCCAATTATCCGATTAACTAATACGATGGATTGTCTGATAAACTAAAGCCAGGGATTGCAATGTCTTACAGTACATTTCATTCGTCAGGTAAGTTTGATCATTGTCACCATCAACAGCTGCAACCAGTTATTTGCTCCTTGTTCATCAACTTTGTTTTCTGCAGAACACATCATTAATGATGAAATGTCTCTTTTGAAACCAGCACAGCCAACGAGGAGAACAACTCAAATCTTGAATGTTTAAAGTTTTTGCAATCCCGTTTGCTTTTGACTGAATTAAATGTCCTACTAAAGGTACACTGGAACCGCGCACACGGTTAAACATTCTAGAAGTAAAGTTAGACAGCTTCGTACTTAGCACTGAGAAGTCGGTTAGATTTGTTCCTGGAACCCGATGTCGAAGCATTAAGAATTTTTTATGATTTTACAATATTGTGGGTAAGGTAGATTTGGTAATTCTATACCTTTTGACAATTATACTTTTAGTTACACCACCATGGTTTACTTCCTCTAAGATTTCAGTTTTGTTTGCAGATAGATGCTTTTCTCCTTTCCTTTGGCCATGATGCACTCACTTACTGCTTGTAACTAAACGTTTGGCGCGCCCTAAAAACAACCGCAGCGCCATTTGTAGAGTTGTCGAACAGTGCCGTTAGAACTTTCGGCAGAAAAAGATGCATTGGAGTGCCCTCAAAACTCATGTGTAACTAAACTATATTCCAGTAAATTTATGTAAATATTTTATTCTAAATAAAATTCATTTAAATTTTAACTGAGAAAAGAGAAACCGAGGAGGAAAAAAGAAGTTTGAAAGTTCGAGTTAAATGAAAAAAATCTAATGACGGAACAGAATGAAAAGTAGTTCGTAAATCGTGCTAAATGGACTTCGTATTAACCGATAAAAGTTCTCATAAGATCATGAACATCGCTCCCGAAGCCGAAATTTTGTTGGTGTCAACCGAGTGTTCTCTTTAAACGAGTTCGTGTTCAGCGAGGTTACTGCATTTGTAAAATCTATATATGTAAAGAAGAAAGTCTGTGTGTTTGTTTGTCCGCTAATAACTCAGTCATTAGTATAGCTATCATCACCAAACATTCTACAATTCTTTATTGGCTCCATGCAAAAGGTGGACGTCAAAGTTTTTCCCAAAAAAAATGCAGCTAAAATCAGAGATATTAATTTAAAACTCGGATCTTTTCGTCCTCATTTTTCCGAGTGGCAACAGTCTCGCTGAAGATGAAAATCTGCTTTAATTCGAAAATCGTTGCCACTGCTCGCTTTTAAATATTAGAGTTTGTTAATAAAAAATTACAAAGTTTTAAGATGAAATAAAAATAGCATTGCGACACATTAAATACTTTATTCCCGATTCCTAAAATTCGTGAGAAGCCATTTCGACTATTTCCATCTTCGTACGTCTTTAATCAGCCGAAATATTAAATAAAAACTCAGAATGCGCTAATTTTTGCATTCATTTTTCCGAATGGCAACAGACTCGCACGTCGAAGATAAAAATGCTTTATTTCAAAAAGTGTTGCTACTGCTCGCTTTCAAATCGGTGAATTTGCTAATAAAAATTTTTTAGTTTTACAAAATCTGTACATATAAAGAAGAATGTCCGTTTGTGTGTTTGTTTGTTTATTCGCGTTATTGATTTCTGATCAATTATGATTAATGTTTTTCCCCATTTAATCGACTAAAATTGAATATAGGTGAAATATTGGATGGAATTTGAGCTTTTACGACCATCTGAATAGAAAGACGAAAATCATTAAAAACTACTTGCCATTGTTGGTGATATAATGAGAGTGAATTAGCTTTTTTTTGATATCGAAATTTTTATGTGGGTTCCATATTGCCTCAGACTGAAAAATGTATTGCTATGAATCGTATTCTTTGCGTCTTTATTAGAGAAGGATTACAACGGTATCGTTCTCTCTGTTGTTATATGCATTACTCTCAATCTAACTTAACAGCCATTGGTACTTCGAGTAGTTAAAAATAAAAATAAAGTCTAATAAATAATTTTTTTTTCAAACTTTTTATTCATTCTTTTATGTTTATTTTTTATCTTTATGTTATTTGCGCGCAATTATTTGTATTATGATTAAGTTGTACGCTATATATTAAAGGGGAAAATGTAAGGAGGTCGATGAAGAAAACTATTCTTTTGGAACGGTCGATGGAAAAAAAAAGAGCTTTAGAAATCACTGATTTAGAGAGCTCTTAAGATTCTTTACACAGGTCTGTACTTTTTCTCTTCACTTGAAACATCGATATCACTGTTAAAAGTCTTTAGGCAGCATATTTTGAACATCAGACTGGTAAATTCCTTCTTGATACCCTGGAATTCATGTCAGACAGGGCAATTAGAGGCCTTTAAATTTCGGTTTTAACATTCTTAACAGGAAATTCCCAACCACGTCAAGATATCCGATTTGGAGAAAGTGAGAAACAATTTTAATAAATCAGTTAATGTAAGACTTTGTTCTGTAAGTCTTTATGAACATTAAATCCAATTTCAAATAATCGCTTTTCTGAGTTCTTAATTTAGAATTAAATCCTGTATTTTTTTATGACGACGCTGAAAATCAGTTGCATATTTACAGTCAATGCCATTCGCAACATGTTCCGTTGGTTGCAAAGTATGGTGAACGTATGCAATAACAAATATGGAACGCCATACCAAAGATGCAACAAGGCCTTTGACGACGCCATCGAAGACTGCAATAAGAAGATGGGCGTTTTTAATTTCCTTTGCTACATCGTAAATGTTGTCCAGTACGTTTGTGAGATAGCAAAAAGTAAGTATACGCAGTAATTCTGTTACATGATAAATGTTTGAAAAAACTTCATACATAACTAAAGCACATGTTAGAACTCATATTATCTGTGAAAAATGTGTACTTTCTCAGAGCCGTAGCTAGGGATTTCTGCGCCCGGGTACAACTGAAGATTTTGTGCCCCTTCCTGTTTGCCAAGAATGGTTTGGTTTATATTATTGCGGCAAAGCCTCGAGGGCTATCTGCCTAAGGAGAGGGATGCCTCCGTAGAGGACTTTCTAAAGGAAAATGGCTCGTACACACATTACAAAATGGCGAAAACCACGAAAACGCCCATGCAGTCAGCCCGTTCGCGGATTCGAACCTCGGAATGAACTACCGGTGTTCAGGGACTTTACCGCTTTGCCGCTGATGGACTTTGCCAAGAATGGAAAACATTTCAAACTAAAATTTTTCAGCATCTACTCGGCGCCCTCTCGATGCCGCACCCGGGGACAGATGTCCCTCCTTACCACAAAATAGTTACGTCACTGTAATTTCTCCTTACATACTTTTAAATTATTTGGCTTTCGTCAGTAATTTATAGCTAAATGTATACCAATGTGTCACGCTTCTGGGACATAGCTTAAAATAATTTTTATTATCAAACTTACGTTCTTCCTTTTAATCATAATGCGCAACTAACAGTAATTTTAAGAGAAATCTTTCTATTCTATTTTTATTCTTTTGCCATTGAATGATGGCATAGTGCAGAGGTCGGCAACCTATGACCCGTGGGTCACCGAGTGACCCATTTGGTAATTTCAAGTCACCCACTTTAGTTCCGAAAGTAAAGTATAAGATATACAAGTTTTTTTTTTCTTTTTTCCCAAAAACTTTTTGTCGCAAAGTTATGAACGTACCAAATTTGAATCCAGTACAACGTATAAAAATATCAGTTAGAGCCCCACCCCCGCCTAACTGGATATGGAATCGGCCGATAGTATGTGGAATGCAACGAGATTGTCTGAACAAATTGTACCATTCCTGGACGCGCGCGTCGTTATCTCAGTTGTATGTCAGTTATAGTTATAGCAGTAGTACAGTAGTACAATAATATTGACCTAGTGATTTAGTGAAATAAATATTATTATTTAAAAAAATTACCATGAACAAACAAAAAGCAAAAAAGAGATTATTTCAAGACGTGTGGACAGAAAAGTATGGGTGTATCGAAAATGGTGACAAATTGACATGTACTTTATGTACAGATATAATTACCGCCAGGACTTATAATATTGAGCGACACTTTTCTTCAAAACATAAAAATGTGAGTGAAATGGCAAAGGAAGATAAATCTGGATACATTGCTAAACGTGTATTAAATTTTGGAAGACAAAATAAATTCTTAAAGAGTTTTGCTACCAGCAACAATCACGCTACGTCTGCCAGCTTTGTTGCAGCTCTTAGCATTGGTACCAATGGAAAACCATTTACAGACGGCGAGTTTATGAAAAACGCGTTCATAAATTGTTCCGAACACTTATTTAATGACTTCGCAAATAAAAAAACAAATAATTGAGAGAATCAAAGAAATGCCATTGTCAGCTAGAACAGTCCAGCGTCGCGTTGAAGATATGGCCAAGAATATTGATGAACAGGTCAAAAATGATTTGTTATGTTGGGACATAATTAGCACTGCAGTTGACGAAAGTATCGACATAAATAGTATTGGTAGGCTTGCAATAATTATTAGATTTGCATCAATAAATAGCTCGAATGTCAATGAAGAACTCTGCGTTCTTGCTTCAATGAATGACACCACCAAATATGTTCGAAAAATATGTTCTAAATATGTTCGAAAAATATGTTCTAAATATGTTCGAAACTTAGATTTCGGTCTTTAAAAGTGAATATGAAAGTCGGTTTCAAAGTCTTAAGAAACATGGAGAAATGTTTACATTTATAATAAAGCCCGATGAAATAGAAGAAAATATTATAAATTTGCAGTATTTTGAATATCTAAGAATTGACAATTTTAGTTTAGAAATGATTGATTTTAAAAGTTCAACATTATGGACGGATAAATTCAAGAAATTGCGGAACGATTTGGAAAATACAGAAGATAATCATTTTCTCATGATATCAACATGTTGGGCATCACTTCCTACGAGGGTTTCATCATTAAAAAAATTGCCTTTGCCATTTTGTCCATATTCGGGTCCACTTATATATGTGAGCAAATATTTTCACAAATGAAATTTATTTTAAGCAAGAACAGGAGCAGGTTAACTATTTAAAATTCAGATGCTTGTGTTCGACTTAAAACGACTAACTATAAACCAGACTTAACTAAATTGACGTCAAAGGTTCAACATCAGGGGAGCCATTGATATCGTAGAGAAAGTTTATAAATAAAGTTTATTCAACTATGTTTGTAATTATTTTCTTAATAAAATATATCTTATTATTTACTAAAATGCTGTTTTAATACGAAAATATCTCTGACCCAAACGTCTCTTTAATACTTGCATTTTGGCTGATTTTGACCCTCGGCCAAAAAAGGTTGCCGACTCCTGGCATGTGATATTATAGAAGCATAGTCAAGAAATTTTCAGGTAATTTTATAGACTTGCGTAAACATGACATTGACATGAAATTTACATGAATGACATTTACACAAAATTATTTTTTTCTTTTGTTACCCAAATTTAGGATTTTCATTTATGTTTTCAGATTACATGTTTCATTTGTATAATTTTTCTTTTTGTAGTTGTGGATTTATTGTGTCTTATACCCAAAGCTGTGAAAAGTGGAATAATTGAACCTTTGAAAGAACGTGAGTATTCTTTTGAAGACTACTAAAATTTATGAACGTTTTTGATTCATTTTGTGCAATAAAATTTCTATTATTAAATAATGAAGAATTTGTACGTGTATATATATATATATATATATAATGTTTCATAACAGTAAATTTGATTTAATTACTTATTAAATTTAAACAATTCATTGCGCCATTGCTGCAAGGAATGAAATTTAAATTATAGTAAACAGTAATTACTTAAAATAGTAATTTTAAGATAAAAATTATAATGTAAACAGAAATGTGTAAACAAATTAATGCTAATTATGAACTAATCTATAATATCATTTAAATTCAGTAGCATAAGTAAATCAAGTTCAACCAAATTTTTGAAAATAATTCTACTAATTAATAAAAATGAAACTAATTTAATTTAAATGAAACTTTTAATAAAATTTAGTTTAATTAAATTTAGTTTAGTTTTAAAATGAAACTTTTAATAAAATTTAGTTTCATTTTTATTAATTAGTAGAATTATTTTCAAAAATTTGGTTGAACTTGATTTACTTATGCTACTGAATTTAAATGATATTATAGATTAGTTCATAATTAGCATTAATTTGTTTACACATTTCTGTTTACATTATAATTTTTATCTTAAAATTACTATTTTAAGTAAACTGTTTACTATAATATATATATATATATATATATATATATATATGTTCCTCGCATCGTGGAAAAACGACGGCACCTTGAGCCACCAAATTATTCTGAACGTGTGCATTTCGCAGCTCGAATTTTTAAATTCTATTTCTTAAAAACTTATTTCACGTTTTGTGCGAATTTAATATATTTTTAAGAAACTCAGCGATTTACAGCGAGTAGTGGCAACATTGCTCTAAATAAAACATTTTTATGTCCAACTCACCAGACTGTTGCCATATGAAAAAATTTAAGATAGTTGTCATTCAGGTTTAATCAACGAACTCAGCTATTTAAAAGTAATTCGTTATCACCAATAAGGCTGGAATAAATAAAGTAAGCCTCCTTCGTATGTTTCGTGCGATGAAAATGAGGCCATGAAACATCACGACTTATCATGGCCGTTGTAAGATGCAGACTAATGATTCCTACTCGGGGTTGTCTGCATGTTAGCTGTTCTTCATTAAGCATTTATAAATCTCCCGTTCAAATTTTAATACTTAACATAAATGATTTTCTACTTAGTACATAGAAAAATCACATGGATTGCAAACAACTGTTTCAAATTTAATAAAATCTAGGTGCATGAAAATGTGTAAATTGTAAGTATAAGACAAATGCATACATGGTGAAACCTAGAAGATTAGTCTGAGTTTCAGTGATATTTTATGCAAATTATGCCTGAAGACACTTTTTTTGAAACTGCGGTCGTTGATATTTGTTCTCAAGGTCGGTGTAATTTTATTTAGCAATATGTTTTGCAGTCTCATCCGTATGCTCTATAGCGGCCATTTACGTCACATTTTGATTCTTTGTTGCTTCCATTTTGTGACTTTATATCAGTCTACTCTAACCTTCTTGGTTGCCACTGCCTGACATGAAATACTTCCATTTTCCATGCGTCAGCGCGTTGCATTCAATAGAGCGTAAGCTATTTAACTTTCAGATTTAATCTGTCTCTTACTGATTAACAAACCAAGCGATTTAAAAAAGTAAAAGCAGTTCTTAAGAATACATTTCTTCTTTTTGATCAGTTTGATTTTATTAATATGCATTTCAATCATGAACTGTCTAATTATAAATTTTAAATATTTTTAGGAAATTACACTAACTAAACGTATTAAAATCCTTACAGATATTTTCTTTTTTATGATAATTATTTTAGGAGTGGCCAGTGTTTATATAATCAGATACTTTTGGTTAAGAGAGGGATATCTGAGAGCCATACTGGTGGCCCAAAATCATTTTTGGCTTTTTAGTCATTCAAATTATCGAAAAATGTGGTTTTTGCCAATTAGTGAATTAAATTCCTGTCAGGTGTTTTCTCCTTAGGTGAATTCGATTTCTTTGAAGACTTCAAATTCATTAAAAATATAACAGCTTAAGTTAATGATTTTTAATTCTATGGAGGCTTAACCTAAAGAATTTAAGTACTTTTTTTCATAAATTTTATTTCCAGTTTGATTCAACATATGGCACTAAATTTATTTCTTTTGTTTTATATGGTTGCATTTCGTAAATTAAATGACGTATTTCTGACAAAATGGCACAGTATATATTTGGCTTTTTAAGAAGAAGGATTTGAATAAGGAAGTTCAAATATATATCGACAGCCAGTTCATGAGTCTAGCTATTAAAAGCACCAAACATAATTGCTCGATCATCCAAGATGTCTATGATATCTCTGTTTCGAATCCTGATATACACCCTACAATTTCGTGGGTTAAATCCCATGTGGGAAACGAAGAAGCCGAGGAGGCAGCAAAATCTGCTATAACTGACATTGAAGCAGATCTAATAACTTTACCTTGGAATAAATTCCAGATAAGATACAACTTAATTGCTTACATGAACAAGCATGGGAAGATGAGCGGAAAAATGGTGATAAAGGGAGAAGATTGTTCCAACTTATCACGTCAACATAAACAGAACCAGTACGAACTATCTAATCATTTAGTTTATGACAGGCCCCTTTTCTGCTTATTTTTACGAACGAAACATAGCTCTTCTGAGCAA
>KK114867.1:131654-148721 GCA_000611955.2 Stegodyphus mimosarum | reverse complement strand
AATCGCAGTTTCGGAATCGTTACTGGCGATAAGTTACGTGCTGCCACGGGTCTCCCTAGTAAGTTCCGTACATGCTTGACGGGATTTAGATCCAGAGACCTTCCCGACCAATCCATGTGTTCAATATCTTCACTCTCCAACAACTCTTCGACAGTAACTATGCGATGAGGTGGAGCGTTGTTGTCCATGAAGAGGAATTGAGGACCCATAGCCCTTGTGAAAAGACGCATGTAGGGAAGAAGAACCTCGTTACAATAGCAGTCTCAGGTGACGAACCTCCTTGGCAGATATAAAGATCGGTCCGGCTACCAAGCATTATGTCTGCTCGAACGAGAATTCCGCGACCTCCAAAACAGTCCCTTTTGATGATGTTGAAGGGTTATTGCGTGTTCCCCGCTCTGTCCAGATGTGTATGTGTCTAGAATCGCAACTCAGACTAAATCTGGTCTCATCTGTAAAGAGTACTCGTCCCCATTCATTGTCTCTCCAATTCCGGTGTTCTTGGCACCACAGAGAACGCCTTCTCCGATGGGCAGGCGTTAGAGGTACACACCGTACAGGGCGTCGTGCAAACAGGCCACCACCGTGCAGTATTCTGGCCACGGTAAAACGCGATATCGGTCGTCCAGTCGCCTGTGTCGTGTGTCTACCGATTTCTCTCGCTGTCTGCCGCCTGTTTATTCTGGCCTATAAGGCAATATACGGTCATCTGCGGGTGTGGTTCCACGTGCACGACCACTACTAAACCCCCGGATAGCTGTTCCTGCAGTTTGAAATTGTCTCCAAGGTCGTGAAACGATGCTGTGAGCAATTCCGAACTCTGCAGCCACACTTGTCACACTACGGCCTTCCTCCAACTTCCCAATCATTCGACTTAAAAGCGTCCAGATGTCGTCTAACAGATTGATTATTCGCCATTTCTCGCTGAGGCAGCAACTCGGTGTGATTTTAACTGCTATACGGCGTGCAATCTCTTTGCCAGAAATACTGATCTTACACCGATAACATGCTTTATACTACTCAGACATTCCCCCATTACATCTACCTGCATATCTGCGCATGTGCTACCGTACATCACCTTACTTAATCTCCTGATTGGTCTTTCTGTTCGCTCTGCCTCTTCGTTCAGCTGATATGCTAATTTTTCGACTTCGTCCTTAATTTTTGCACACCAGTGTATATTACCCTATAGGCAAGAAAGAACAGTCACCAAACAGCGGGATAAATCTCAAGACATATGGAACAGGTGAGTGGATGACCGATATTGCATTTTACCATGGCCAGGAGGATGCACTGTGGTGGTCTGTTTGCATCACGACCTGTGCAGTGTATACCGTTAATGCCTGCTCATAGGAGAAGGCGTTTTCTGTGGTGCGGAGAACACCAGAATTGAACAGATAATTAATGGGGTCGAGTGCTCTTTATGGATGAGAGCAGATTTAGTCTAAGTTGCGATTCTGAACACATACAAATCTGGAAAGAGCGGGGAACACGCATTAACCCTTTCAACATCCTCAAAAGGGACCGGTTTGGAGGTTATGGTATGGAGGTCCTGCTTGGGGAGACATATGCTTGGTAGCGTTACGGACCTTCACATATTCCAAGGAGGTTCAGTCACTGGGATCACTTACATTATGTCTCCTTGCTTATATGCGTCTTTTCACAGCTGATATGGGTTCTCAGTTTCTCATCATGGACGACAATGCTCCACCTCATCGCACAGTTGCTGTCAAAGAGCTGTTGGAGAATGAGGACATTGAACACATGGATTGGTCGGCAAGGTCTCTGGATCTAAATCTCGTCGAGCATGGATTCAACTTTCTAGGGAGACGCGTGGCAGCACGTAACTTATGGCCAGTAACGATTCATGAGTTGTGTTTGGTGATACAAGAGGAAGGGGCAGTACTGCTTCAACAACTCATTGCCAACCTCACATTCAACATGGAAAATGATGTGAAGCCTGCACAGCAGTCAGGGGAGATTATATCCCATACTAAAGGTTGGAAATTTCTTGCTGGACACTTGTCATATGGATGTTTCGGCCTTCTGTTGCATTGTGCTCCGTGCTGCTTTTTCAATAAAGCTCCTTTCTGTAATTTTGATTGCTATTTCTTTTTTTGAAGTTTTGCTTATATTACCCATGTTCCTACATCTTGGGGATCTTATGGTATTATATTTGTTAATTTGGAGACTTTTGCACAACATTATATTAAAAAAAAGTCTCGTCCTTAATTCTTGCACATCAGTGTATTTTTAATTACAGAAGTATTTTGAATGATGAAAAAATTCATGTTTTAGCAATGCCAAATTAAAAAAAAGTTAATTTTGGACAAATAATGAAATCTAACTTTTATTGCGTTTCGCGGTTCCTATGCTTATATTCGGAAAAGTTTTACACTCGCTATGAAAAAATAAAACTAAAGAAGTTTGATACCGTACGATAAAAAGTGTTCTGTATATTTAACTTCAAAATTTGCAATTGTTGATGTCATTTTCAACTTGTTTAGAGGGATCCTTTATTTAAGTTAGAATAATTGGAGGATGTGCATTTCAATGAAGTGCTGGAAAAATGTGTATAACTTAATAGGCTGTATAAGGAAGTCACATAGATCCACATCAGATTTTGCTTGCAAATTATAATCCTCCTGAGTAAATAGCTCAACAATAGGGGCGAAAATAAAATCTAATTTACGAATAATTTAATTCTTGTTTAAAATTTTTAAGTTTGTGCCTGTGTAAAACTATTTAAAGTGTACATCTAATTTATATAGAATGACCATCAAATGAATTCGATGTAATATGCTCGAAAGAATATTTTATTCTTAAAAAATGCAAAATATTTTTACATACTTGCAACAGGTAAATGCTCCGATTTAAGAATGTTGAACTTGATTTGACTTGATAACACGGGAATTTTATCACGTTAGTTCATTTCACAGGTTTGTTTAAACTTAGTTGACATAGAGGGTTACCTGTGTGTTTTGATTGTGAAAAAGCATCTCAAGAATGGCTAATGTTATGCACAGACTATTAAAAAGATTCATGAAATCTTTGAACGTAAAAGTTATCTAATGAAATAACAATCGCAGATTAATAAAGAAATTTGAGAATACAGGTTTGACAGCAGACATTAAATTACTATGCTCTCGATCATGCTGGTCTGTTGAAATCATGGCTATTTTGCGTAAGAGAATTACTGCAAGTCCCTAAAAATCCGAATTTAAAGAGAAAGAGAAAAGGAAATGAATGTGTCATTAGCCACCTCAACAGATCTGATACGCGAAAAGCGATTACGAATTTCACCGAGGGAATGCAGAGCCGTAGAGCAAGTCGCATAGACATGTGCCATACATTATTTTTCAGTCAAACTTTGTTGTTGTAAGTACGTTAAAACATTTTCCATTATCTGAAAATAAAGTATTTTATTGGACATATTGAATCCGTCGCTTTTGTTGGGATATTCTATGATATAACCATGTGATACTTTTATGAACATCTGCAACATTATTGTGATTTATAGAAGACATTTCTGTCGCCAGAAGTTATGACATTTAACATAGACTCTCTGAGTTTTGCTGAATATAAGTTCTATTCAGTGATTTTCCTCAAAAGCCATTTTTCACTTTAAATACTTATTAGGACTGATAATACTTATCTCTGAGTGTAATCAGCAGAGTTTTACAAGCTCTTCCATAAATGGGGTTTCACCTGTTATCTTGATGTTATGCAGATTTGCAACAATTTTGAATCGATAATTTGCAGAAACAGTTTTAGCTGTCTTTTCAATACGTTTCTGTTTTATGTCTCTAGAAAAGTTTAATGCTTCTTTTTAAATTAGCATTAAGGTTATCGGAATATGACATATTTTAATGTATCTGAAACCATGATTTAAATTCTCCTTTTCTCAGATTACTTCACTGCCTTTTTTTTCAGGCAATAATTGATTGTAATGGCGTATATCCTTTAATGCGATCTTAATCCAATTTGTTTTCAATAACTACTGTGGTAGTTGATTTATTTATTTGTTATGAAACTTTTAAGCTCTTTTGACGTTTGCCGTGCTTTTCATTTCCCCCATCGCATTAAGTTATGCTATACTGAAGTGTGTTTTTTGGATTACCCAGTTATCTTATTATTTTGCCTTTAGATTCATTTCTAGTTCGTCAGCCCTCACCAGGATGGAAATTAGTTAAATGTTATATATGTGCAAAGTTCTTGAGTTCGAAAAGAGAGACTCTGGCAGTTATCTAATGCAGGTTCTTATGCGACAACTTCATTTAATGAGCTTTGGTTCCGTAAACAGTAATTGCTTAGTGAAACTTTAGAGACCTGAGACAAAGCTTACAGGTGCACGTGTTACTTTGTGCTTAAAATTTTAATTTGACTTAAAATTTTTATTCTGGAGTTACGCTACTTAGAAGATGCGACGGGACGATAAATCATTTGTCTGTCTTTAAGGTTCTAGGTGTTGATACTTAAAGCAGTATAGCACCGTTCAATGACACTATAACAGGCTTCATTCAGGCAAACTAGCAGTTTACCAAAGTATTGCTATCTGCATGGCATATTAAGTTAGCTTTCCGGCAGAGTTACTGTGTGATTGTGATAATGCCATCCTAAAAATTGTTAACAGTTTTCGAAATGCATTTTTTGATGGTTTCGATTTTTACATGGTATGTAATGTGCTATTCCTTATAAACCAAGGACGTTGGCTATTTTCCCTAAGGGCTTTATTTTGTAGAATTTGAAATTTATACAGATTTATTTGTTTTTGCATTATGTTCCCATATGGAAGCGTGTAAAGTAGGGCTAGACGGACTATTGTTTCATATAATATAGTCTTACTGTGAAAAGAAAAACTGCTTTGTTTTCTAGAAGGTTCTTAAATTAGCTATGAAAATGCTAAATTTATTTTTGAGTTTGCCAAAATCAGATCTCAAAGTGAGTTTGTTGCCAAGTATGATGGCCAGGTATATGACCTCTTCTTCTGATAACCTTGGAGCAGATGATAAATTGAGTGAATGATCTTTGAGAAATAGAATCGCATTTGATTTGTTAACATTAAAAAATTCTTTAATATATAAGCTATTTCTCTAGTTAATCAAGAAAATGCTGAAGTCTGCAGTAAATATTTTCAAGTGTATGTGCCTCTGTCGAATTAGCTGTATCTCCAGACAGTAGTGCTAATTGAATTGTAAGGTAATGTGGGATAATAATAATTGTATACGTGTCTCAGGAAATTATTTACCTGCGATACAAGAAAGACTCTCTTTGTGCTCTAATGCTCAGAAGAAGCGTGCTTAGCAAGGCTCAGAGGTCATACAGCAACAGTATACCGCACGTTCTGGCCTTCCCCAGTCTCTGGGCCACGTATTAAAAGAAATTCCTTACTCACACCATGAAGGGCATAGAGCCTGTGAAACCGTAACTAGACTGATCGTCAAATTTGCCACCTGACAGACGAGGTATTCGACACCAACTTTCCTGTGGGCCTCCGAAGTAACGTGGGTTGTAGGCTTTAACTTACTCCCACAGACTACAGGAACTCCAAGTTCATATATTTTATGCATCCAGAGCTGAGACTGTCAGAGTAGACTGAGTCAGAGTAGAGCTGAGACTGTCAGTAGAATAAATGACCCCAAAGGGGTTGTTGAGGGAAGATATAAGTGTATATGAAGTATAAAATATGAAAGAAAACCACTAATTGTGTTTAGTAATAGTCCTTTTAATTCCTCATTTTAATTAGCTACATCCCCTTCTTGGAATCTAAAGTGCATCATCTGGAAAAACAACCTACATTACATAATCTTATTAATACCGCGAGCTCTCGTCCAGTTGCAATACAAAATTTAAACAAAGATGCCAACTCTATAAATACCCCTTACTGAAGTGCCCACTCACTTTTGCCTGGCTTCTTCTCGCTATGCTAAGATGCACTATTGTATCGTTATACTTTCTATGCTCCCCATTGTCTGAAAAAATGTGATACCCTTAAAAAAATTGTAGGATTTTTATCACACACATAGGGAAGTATGAACGAGAATATGTGTTCTCAGAATTAGTCAACAAGAAATAATATTGTATCTTGCTATCTACGCCACGTAAATTATCACAATTAATAGGATCGACTAGGATGTGAACAACTTTACGACTGTAGGTCAAGTTAATTTGCTAGAGAGGGAAAAAAATGTGTTTCGGATAGAGATCAAGGTCACCCAGCGACGAATCGAAGCTGTATTACCCAAAAAATTGTTTACGTCGAATTTTCAACGTCATCATTATGTTCATCATTTAAACACCATTGAATGAATCATTAAATTTTTTTGTCTAAAAATTAAAGTTTTGCATCCTTGAAACCCATGTGAACTTTTGACCATTTGAACATTTTGAACAGTTGATATTTGACATTTTGAACATTAGACCTTTATAAAAAGTGTTTTTAAATCGGAAAATTAGTGTAATTAACGTACGCCAACATCTGGAAGGATCTTCAAGTCATCTACAAAATTATCACATATTTCTAATGTAATAAAAGAGTTAGAACTTTCAATCTTGAGGGAAAAAAATTCAACTTTGGGGTATACCTGCTTTAACCGACTTCTACGGCGTGTATGCATTTCTAGCACGGACGCTGACGATCTCTTATGGAGAAAAGAAGCCGTAATTCGAATTAGATTATCTGGAAAATTAAATTCCACTAATTTATAAATAAGACAAAAGTGCTAGCCTTGGTGGAACGATTTTGCAATATCAAGAAAGATCATATCTGTGGGAAATTTCGCGTATCCAAGTTCATGTATTTTATGCCTCCAAGTTCATGCAAGCGCCATGTGTAATCTATGCCGCCATGCATAATATAGTATCATCGTGTTTATGTAACTGAAAACTGTAAATGTTAGTGTAGAAAAAATTATTCCAGAAATAAAATTTCTGTCCTCCGTCAACACAAATTCTTGATTTTTCGGTCCCTTGAGATTCGTGTTAACGACAGTTTACTGCATTTAATAAAAAGTATTTTCTGAGTATTTTAGACATAGACATCAGTCTCGCTGATCTAGTCTAGTAAGGTGTGCAGAACTTTAGTTTTCAGTTAACGACAGCAATCCTGTAAGCTTTCGCACTTTCCATATGTAACCCATACTTAATTAGTTTGAATTAATATTGAGTCTATAAATTACGTAATGACTACATTCGGTAATTAACTATCGGTGAATATTGCGCAACATATTAATTGTATCTCCGCAGCCTAATCAAAAGTTGCCTGAGGTACATTTTTATGTAACGCACTTTAGGGATTTCCAGTCTGTTTTGTTCTGCGATAGATGTAATTTGATTAAATGGAAAAGAGAATAGCTTATGTCTCCAGTAGATTATGTATTTTCCTGAGGGAGAGCGGCAGTTGCCCAAGATGTATTCTCGCACGTTCATTGAGATGCTATAAGTTATCGAAATGGGTGGAATGCGATTTTCATCTCCAGAGAGCAAGACATCGAAACCGCTTTCATTACCTCCAAAGCATTAACGAAATAAAAGAAAGCGCAACGGAGTAAAGAAGAAGGGAAACAAAAATACTCTAACCATTCTATTTTTTTCTTTTTGAATCATAATGTTTCAGCCTGCTGCTGTCAAGGATATGTTCGAAGGGATATTTTTTATTTGAAAGTGGCGTATTTTTTGTCTGAAAAAAATTAAAAGGAAATACTACTAATAATAATTAAAAAAACTGAAAAAGATTTCATAGTTTAACGGTCGACCGAAAGAGTTTATCAAGGTTTTTTACGCTCTAGCTGAGCTTGCTCTCTGCCAGTCTGCTCTAGCACTCCTGCTAACCCATCTTTTTTTGAAAAGCCTTTTTAGCTTTATTATTAACATCGCTTTCTTCGCATTTACTCCATATAAAACGGAAGAGAAAAATCTCAAAATATTAAAAAACATTGTATAATTAGAATTCACAATAGAGTGTTAGGGCTGCCATATATTTTTTTTATATTCGCCGTTTTATTTCTTTGAAATCTAAAAAGCGCCAGCCGCCTGAAAGAGTTATGATAACAAAGGGAAGTATATAGTGATTTTAATGAGTCTATCTAGTGTTACTTCATAAAAGTATTTGATACATCACGTTTTTTGCATTTGGTGTTCAACTACATGTGGCGTACCACATACAGTTCAACTGCAAAATCACAAAATCTTTAAAACTTGCATATGTTTAGAATTTCCGATGCAGTGTTAAGTGTTGGCACATAATTTTATATTACACTCATTACTCGCTCAAGAGCAAAATTTTAAAATGTTTAAAAACACCACATCTTAAAAGCCGGATTGCCATGCATATTCTTATATTCGCTGTATCATTTCCTTAAAACCTAGCCTCTTGCGTTGACCGCCACCTAAAATAGTTATCATGAAAAACTATATATTGATTTTAATAAGTCTAGCTAGTATAATTTAACAAGAATGTTGGATGTTTCTAATTAGACATCTCATGATTTTAATACATTTTATTTAAATCAATTAAAAAGTAGGAAAACGTTTCTCAAGAACTGTGTGTATTGCTTTTAAATTACTTAATTTATTACTCAATAACTTTCAGATTAAATTTGAAGGTATATACTTTACTGAATGGCAAAACGCTGGCGCGTGAAATATAAAAGTATTTTATTTCCGGCAGCGGCAACACATTGCTGTCATCCAGCTGAGTTTGTCAATGAAAACTGAAAGACAAAAATCGTACTTTTTTCCGAATATCAACAAACTCGCGCTGCAATTAAAAAAAATGCTTTATTTTAACAGTGTTGCAACTGCTCGCTTTCAAATCGTTCATTTGTTAATTAAAAATTCATTAAAGTTTTACACAATATGAAATAAATCATCAAACAAATTCGAAATTCAAAATTAGGGCTTCCAGATGTCCATATTAAGGTGGAAGACTACATTATTCAAAATTTGATGGTTCTATGTACCGTCGGTTTTTCACAATACGAAGAACATGCATACATACATACATACATATAGGTTCTTCATTATTTAATTTGTTTAAAAATAATATACAGCTATAGTATTTGGAGGCAGCAATTTGAAAACTGATACGCAATTTACAGTGCAAAATCCTCTTTGGAGTCCAATAGCCCTTTTGAACTAATAAAATAAATAAATAAAAAAAACATTGAAAATAAAAAAAAGATTAATTTCTCTAAGCCATGTAAAAATATCCTTCAATAATCTGTTCTATTAACTAATAAAGAATCTGTTTGTATGGATGTTTGTATGTTCCGCGCATAATGGAATATTAGCGGCATCCAGAGCCACCAAATTTTGAACACACATAATCAATCATATGAACTTGTGCAGCTGGAAGCCCCTAATTTTGAATTTAGAATTCGTTTTTTATTTATTTCCTGTTTGCTGTGAATTTAATGATATTTTAACTAAAAAACTGGCTATTTAAAGGCAGTGTGTTGCCTCTCGACAAAGGGTAAAATATTTATATTTCAAATTTAATCAGAAAACTCAACGATTTTAAAAAAATGTGTTGCCAGTCGGCAAAGCATGAGATATTTATTCTTCAAATTTAATCAGGAAACGTAGTTATTTACCAGAAATGTGTTGCTTCTGCCCGAAACAAAATATTTTTATCTTCTAAGACTTATGTGCTGCTTTTCGGAAAGGCGTAGGATTTTTAATTCTGTCTTTTGAATTTAATCTGTCTCTTACTGATTAAGCAAGTTAAATTCATTAAACGTCTTTCTTCATTCCTGTTATTATAAATTACTGGCGGAATTCTTGAAATTACTCTTGTTGCATTCTAAAAATCGATACATATTTTTCTTTTTTATAATAACTATTTTAGGTGACTGTGGTTATAATAAAGCAAGCCATTAAAATATGCTTGTTGTTTTTAAATCACAAGACTTGTTTATAACCTGTAGAAGGATTATATATTTTTGAAGCAAAAAACGTGATAAACTACTATTTCCTTCACCGGTATTAGAACTCCGAGCCTTCTGATTGCTAATCTGTTGTGCTACCAATTACTTCATGAAGGCCACTTCTCCCTGAAGAAGGAGAAAATTCATTACATTCTCATTCATTTAAAGGGTGACTGGGGAGGAAGGACACCGAATCGCCAAATCCAAGTGGTAGCGAATTATCGTCTACCGCATTTTAGTTGGGCGCCAGTGGTAAAAGCCTTTTTTTAGAATATTCTGTGCTCTCGATTACTCAGGCTGATGCTGGGAAAGCAGGGCATGGATAATATAAGAACCAAATTGTGAATTTTAATGAGTATTGTATGCTCTTATTTCATAAAAAGTTACTTCACTTTTGGGAACGTTTCAATAATTGTGGAATTTCACGTCGATTTCTTCATTGTATTCGACTCCTCTTTTGTCGACGAAGTACAATAGAGTTTCAACAGAAGTCACTGCTATCTCGGAAGTAATGTAATTGCCTGTATCTTCTTGTATTTTCAGTACCTCTTTCTGCCTTTTCTTTTCTTGTGACATTTGAAACCATATCTGCATGACTCAAGCACTGAAAACACGGTTCGGTGGAATCACCATTGAGCCATTCTTCGTTGTTTTCTCGATCGACGTTTCTGAAGAATTTTACGTTTGCATTTTCTGGCATACAACTTCAGCTATTGTCTTGACGTCTTCATAATTAGATAAACCTCCGATTTCTGTGTTAATAAGAGTCTTTCTCTGCGATCGAACAAGGTGTTATTGGTTTTACTTTCGACCAAATTTTGCTATTCCCTATGTGGCATTCTATGCAGTCAAGAAAGATCATATCCAGAACATTATTAAATAGTCATCTTCCTCAGCAAGAGTTATGAGAAGGCGAAACAGTAAAGAAAGATCTATATGTGGTAATCGTTGAAACTAAACTTTACAATGCAATTCAGTAGTTTTCAGATCAGGCTCGATCTTTTGTTCGATGAGTTTTTGGTTTTATACTTTCGAGCGCGGCATTGAGCGAGTGCGTAGGCACAGCTACACACGTATAATGCGTATAACATCCACCCGGATAATCTAGAGTACAGTGCATTTGGCGAAGAAAACGTGAGAAAGTTATTGATGACCTCGTCGGGATTCGAACTCCGGACCTTCCGATTGCTAGCTGGTCGTGTTACTAATTGCATCGTGAAAGCACGCAGTTAGAAAGGAGAAAATTCCTCATATCAATTGTTTTTTGTTTGACCCTTTGTTGGTAATATTTCCGTATCTCTTGTTGCAGAGGTCAAAACTTTCGCCCGAAACATTTATAAACAGTTTTATGTAAATGTTACTTTCGTCCACTATTACAACTATTCTCTGGAGCAAAGCAAGTCTTTCGAAGAGATCCGGATTGACATCGCCAACGAGATCAGGGAGCGCACCGAATGGCTAACGAATGTTGTCGATTGGGCGGACTTCAGCCTCGCTTTTGTTCTTCTCTTCCTTTTTATCAAGTAAGATTTTATTAATCGCTTTTATATTTCCTCTTTTTTAAGTTATTTATTGTTTTATGTTTTCTTAGAAAGATAATCGGAATTATCTTTTTAAAGAACCTTGTCCAAACGACATCTGCATGGATTTTCTAAAAGTTGAAAAAAAATGTTGTGTCATTGAGCTTTATTTGACAGAAAGCTTGAAAAACGAGCAATGCCTTGGCCGAGGTTTAACTCTGGATCTCTTGATGCTACTTCGAATTATTTTAAGAAGCAGCGCGGTAAGAAGGAAGAAAATACCTTACGTCCTCCACCGTTTTCAAAGGTGATTAGGGAGACGGGAACCCAATCGCCAAATCCTGGTGGTAACAAATTATCATCCACCACGTTGTAGTTCGGTTGCCATTGCCGAGACATTATTGGGAAGGAACTCCAAATCTTTTTATCTTCTTAAGAATTACCTAATTTTAAGGAATACGTGTAGAACAGAAGTAACATATTTGGAATTACGATGTTCAGTTCATTTAAATTTCTATTTAACAAACTTAAATCCTTTTAACTTAATGGTTTTTTTCATGAATATTATGAGGTATTTCTCCCACCTTCCTCGCATGCCTTCGTCGCCAAGTGGCCAGTGATATTTTATACCACGATATTTTCTCCTCGCTTTATTTTCTTCCACGATTTTTCACCCTTGCGTCGTTTTATCCGCGACGTTTCTGTTCATGATGTTTTGCTGCAATGTTTTCGGCGGACTCCTGATTTTTAAAGAGAATTCCTTGGAGAACGGGTTCGAGATCTTCTGATCCACCTTCTCATATCAATAAACCATTCGAAAGGACTTTCGGTTTGCCGTGTATTTTAAGTTCCTTCATGCTGGAAAGACTCTATACACTTACAAACACCGAAGCTTCTCTGGAATTCGAACCCGATACCAGCCGTACGGCAGCCAGCAACGCTACCTACTGTGCAGATCAGGGCGACACATTTTGTAACATAACTAAGTCATATCTCTAAGTTTAAGTATTTAACTTTTTGATGGATTATGTTAACTTAAATTTGAGCTTTAGCAACAGATTTTCCAGAAAATCAGTATGTTTAACCTTACATATTTACTTTTTCGAATATTTTTATAGGGCTCATTTGTATCGCATCCGCTATCTGACAGCCGACCACTTTGACAACGTGTACATCTCGTTTTACATCAAAGACATCGACGACAGAAGACTGGAGATGGGCAAGGAAACTATCTTGCCTCTGACGAATCGAGAGAAGCGGAAGTACGTGAATGCGTTTTCCTTTCGCATGGCTCGTTCGGAAAGACGGAGTTTAATGGTGGCTGCGACCCTACTTTTAATATCCGGATTACAGATGGGATTCTATATGGTCCTGGATTATTCTCTGTACCAACTTTTGTCCCTCATACGCTACTACGGCAGGCTGGAAGCGAAAGGGCAGCGTACGTAAACAGTTTAAATACACCTACTGAAAGAATTACGTGCATCTGGTGCGTCTTCGTAGATGCCAAGTACGTTTGAGAGATTTCAAAGTCAGGAGACAAACGATGTTAAATTTTTCTAGCGCTGGACTTTAATAATGTTACTAGACTTACGAAAGTAGGAGAAAGGAAGACATAAAGGGAATATTAAATACAGTTGAACCTCGCTATAAGGAGCCCAGCTTATGACGAACTCTTGGATATAACGATGCAAGGGCTCATCCTGTTGGTTCCGTCCAATTTCCTCTAAACTTAATTTATTCCTCTATAGCGAACTTCTAAAAGTAAAAATATCCCATATAACGAACTATATGGATATCTTCAATTAAAACGTTTTGTATGTTTCGTATTTTTTGAAAAATGTTTTCAAGTTTTAATAAAAAATTTACTAACCCTAAAAATATCCAGTTTTAAGATGTTAGGACTCACATTCCACATTGAAACCCTCAAAGGAAAACCCTTTTATGAAACCTTAAACACCTTTACACATTGATTTTCCTTTCTGTTTAATCCGACTTTTTCTGTGTCCTGAACAAAGACTACGAAAAAAGGTGTGACACCCAATTCAGGAGAACGAGGACACAATAAGCAAATCTCAGGAAGTCCTATGGCTTTCTTTCTATAGGATGTGTGTGACTATAAACCAAAAAAAGTAAGTGAACAGAGCTCTATTCAAGGTTGATATTATGATGCAAATTCTGAAATTTTCGCTTTTAAAAAAAAGCGGAAGTAGTAAATCTTATATGTTCGGTCTTAGAGTCGAAAAGTCTTTTAAGGAATGAAACTGTTTTTATCCTTATTGGAATTTTTGTTTGTTTAAGTATAAATGATATCCAAGTTCTGTTCTTCGAATGTGGATTTTCCGTTTTCTAACTCTTTTGAAAACCACAGCACTTCATAAAAATTATCGAATCTTTCTTTTATAACCATGTATATTTTATGTAAAATTTAGAGATAAATTCGCCAATATTGTTTTTATTCCTTTTCATACAAATATAAAAAATGACTTATCGAACTGTATATAGCGAATCAAATTTCCAGTACAATGAAATTCGTTATAGCAGGGCTCGATTGTAGTTGCTTCTGAACAGACTATAATCAGGGACGCCATACGCTCAAAGACAGCTAACTTTGTAATACAGCAACTTTGAGGGATCTTTTTAAAAAGTGGAATATGGACTTTGAATAGCACGGGTTTCCTTATACGCAGAATATTTGAGATGAAAGCAACAAAAGTTCACGGAGACGTATTTACAATATGAACGTAGTAGCCAATAAATTATTTCTTAAGTACTAGAAAATTTTAAAAAGTTGGATATGCCATGAATATATTAAATTTATTTCCACAGTAGTTAATTTACACAGTTATACTTAGCTTCGTTCTTCGTTTGCTTGTTAGATTATTTATTTAAATCAAATCCAGAAATTAATTTTGACCGTTTTCTATCTAACCAGTTTTACTGACATTAAACGCACATGACAGTACAATATTCGGCAGAGATTTTTTTCGATATTGTTTTTTCTTTTAAATTTGGAATTGAGTTTTCTCATAAATTCTTTTAACAATCAAATCAATCATAGAAGAATTTCGGTTTATGCATCGCCTGACGAAAACGAATATCTAAACTAATTTACCAAATTTTAGTAATTTTTCAATTAGGGATAGAATTTTTAGCTATTGTGCTGCTGCTCACAATGTCAGATTTTAAATCAGAGATAAATCTAAATGAATTGAATATATTTTGAACAACATTTGGTCTTTCGAATTAGAAAGAATAATTTCCTGACATTCAGAGGCATTTTCTTTCTTTATTTGCTTTTCATACACTTTAGTCTAAAAAGTACAAAAAGCCTATTAGTTTACACAATGTTAGTAAAGCATACTAAAGTAACTCAAATAATGTTTTAACTATTACGATATTTTTGGTCATAAAGGACTAAAAATAAAATCTTACGACTCACCTGTAAGTATAAAACGTTATCTCATCGTCCCATGCTTACTTCTCTCCCGTTATTTAAGTACATTGCTGGCCACCGTAAATGTAACGCCCTGAAGGAAGCATGTAAGTGACATGAAATTTGCAACATAAGCGCTATTTAAAGCTTGGAGTTTTTGACGATTTCAAGTGCGGCAGTTGTGTTTTTCTTGTGGTTTTTTTTAAAAAAAAGATCAATTATGCCTCGTAGTAAACAGCGATCACCGTTTGATGAAGTATTCGAGTTCGACAGAGGAAGGATAGTGGCCTACCAAAGAGTGTGGATTATCTTTCAGGGAAATCGGTAGTCGTGTTGGACGAAACCAAACAACTGTAATGCGGATATGTGACCGTTGGATGCAGGAAGGTACGACGGACCGACGTGTTTGATCCCATCGACCTCAGTACACCACTTCACGTGATGACAGGAACAATTTGCGCATGGCAGTGACGGATCGCTCAGTAACATCACGAACCATAGCACAGCGTATTCAGTCTGTAACGCATCATCCATTGTCTGCGCGTACCATTCGACGCCGTTTACAGTAGAATGGTCTGTCCGCAAGACGTCCATTGCTTCGTCTACCCTTGACGCAGAACCACAGACGTCTCCGCCACCAATGGTGCGATGAAAGAAGGATGTGGACAGCAGAATGGAATGAAATTGTCTTTATTGACTAGTCACGCTTCTGTCTGCAACACCATGATGGTCGGATTTGAGTCTGGAGACACCGTGGAGAGAGGATGCTGAACAGCTGCACCGCCACACTAGTCCTGCACCGGGTATTATGGTATGGGGCGGTATTGGATCTGGCACTCCTCTAGTACGCATTGCCGATACTTTAAACAGCCAGCGCTACATCTCCGAGGTGTTGTAGCCAGTTGTCCTTCCTTACCTTCAGGGCTTGCCCACAGCCATATTTCCACAGGATAATGCACGACCATACGTGGCACGCATTGTCCAAGGGTTCTTCGTCAATCGCCAAATTGAATTGCTTCCCTGGCCTGCTCGCTCTTTGAATCTCTGGCCGATAGAATAGAAAACATGTGGTCCACGATTGACCCAGACTACATACCAAGCTGCCACACTAGATAAACTTCGGCAACGTGTGGAAGCGGCTTGGTCTGCTGTACCCGAAGAACACATCAAAAGTCTCTTTGAATCAATGCCGAGGGGTGTGGAAGCGGTGATCTCCAACAATGGCGGCTACTTATTCTAGAAGGAACCGCACTTCACAGAAGTCCATAAATTTAATCATTTTATACTTGGTCAACATGTTATCTGCTAAATGAATTCTTTTGTGATACCTCTTGTCTTTCCTGGTGTTGCAATTTGGGTGGCCAGCAGTGTAGTTAGGACATCAGCTAGCGGTTGAAATATACGCGATTCGAATCTCGGCAAGGCACAGTAGATTTTTTATGTTTTCTGGTCGTAAAGGCTTAATGGTCTCTTGTTATAAATTACGGAGTTTTAAGGAATAATGGTAGAACATAAGTAACATATACCGGAATTATGACACTCAGTTTATTTAAATTTGTTTTTAACAAATTTAATTTAAAATCCTCTTTTGATAGCAACCCCACGATGAATATTAACGAATCACTTTATTGACAGTACGGAATACCATTGTGATATATACGGGTAGGGCAGACTGCGTTCTTTCCTCATTATACTTAGAATAATTTTTTAAAATTCTGCTTCATAATATAGCTATGTACCTATTCATTCATAGGCATTAAACCCTGCCCGTTAAAGCTATTCCACTTGGAGCTTTTTTGTTTCATTTTTGTTTATTTTTTGGGCTCCAGTATATAAGCATGTGTAAGCGATCGGCATATTTTCCTCCAATCTCTCTCTCTTCACTCTAATGGATTTCACACTTGAGATTGACCAAGAAACGAAGAAGCAGTTATCCAGTTTCTTAAAAAAATAAGCTTTTCTCGCAAAGAAAGATTGTATTAGAATAACCAGTTCAGAAAATTGGGAGATTCAGCAATTATTTCCTGCCATGTACACGTGATATCTATCAGGTTTAAATTCATAATACGGGGCAGTGCACATTTGTCTGTTCTCCTGCTTCAAAAATATACTGATGTCTCTTCAAGAGAGGGTTCCTTGTTGTTGTTTTCAATTGTTTCGTTTCATCTAATATCCATCCAAAGAA
>KK114867.1:90327-131577 GCA_000611955.2 Stegodyphus mimosarum | reverse complement strand
GGGGAAAGAAATAAACCAAAATTTGCTCCGGTATAGGGCCAAAAATTCATGGTATGGCTTTAATGAAAAAACGTTCATTCATATTCGATTTTGCAGATTGTATTCATGCGCTGTGATGCTATTGTATCGTTCCAAATAAGTTCATTGAAGTTATCGAACAGGTTTTCAAAAATTTATGAATTTTCCGCTTTTGTGAGCATATAAAACTAATTTTGGAGGTCAGCAGATGTCACATATTCAATAATTACAATTTTTAGTGTTAAGGAGAAGTGTTAGGACAACGTCAAATTCAATAATTTGAAGTCTTTCATTCTATTTCTCAGTTCCTGCGGTCGTACAGATCCAAGTTAAAGGAGACGGAGTGATGGCCGACTTGTATAGACAAATGGTGACTCGATTTGACCCCTTGATGTCTTCTGTTCCCGAGTTCGATACCGCACAATGTCTGCCAGTGCCGCTTCCCGTCGATCTGGATCGATATCAACGAATTGGTAAGGGCGATCATTTTTATTTTACTTATTAATTCTTGTTGGTACTTGCATTGAATTTATTTTCCTTTCGTACGAAAAATAACAGACTTTAAGACCAAGAATATCATACGAAATATCATACAAAATAATATATCACATCCTGGAAGATTAAGGCTACCAGCAGCCGAGCGGTAAAGTCTCTGAAACACTGATAGTTCAGCACTTCTTCCAATCCTGATGAAAAGCCCGGCTGCATGGAACATTCACGGATTTTCGGAAGCGTAACGTGGATACGAAACAGTTCCACAAAGAAGAAAGTTCCACAGTATCCTTCACGAAGCTATATCTTCCCTTAAGCAGATAATCTTCATGTACTTTGCAGTAACTCCAATAATCCAATTCATTTCCTCGAGAATAAATATTTTCTTGCTTATAAAGGCAGTGCGGAAATTTTAAGAAGGTATAGCTTATATATGAATGACAACATTTAAAAATAAAATGAATGTTGTGGCACCTACACGAAATTTAAATTGAAAAGTTGAATTGAATAAGTACATTCGAGGAGATCATGTTAAGAACAAAACAGTATTAATGTTAGTAGCAATAAAATTTAAATACTATAAGAACATGTATTGCAGCAGCTAAATAAAATTCAAGTAATATACTTCTATTGCACAAGAAATGCGTTAAAAATATATCGCAAGAATAAATAATTAAAGTTAAAAAGAAATTTTATTTTCATATCGATTCTTAATACAAGTCCCAGAAATAAGAAAAAGCTTGTCACTGCTATCCAAAAAAAAGCGCAAAGTTTCCTATTCTCATAAATCTTGAAGAAATGAATTCAATTAACGCGAGCTAATGAATTTGTCAGATTCACTTTAAGTTTTCTCATATACAATGTACGTCCAGAAAGTAAGTTCCGTTTGGTAATAAAAGTAAATTGTGTACAGCTACAGAAAAGTTATTTATTGCACAAAATTCAACAACTCTTAAACTACTTTTCCACATAACTGCCGAAATATTGCAGGCATTTGTCATAGCGTGGCACAAGTTTTTGTATACCTTCTTCATAGAAATTTGCCGCCTGTGTCTTCAACCAGTTGGAAACAGTTTCTTTCAGCTCGTCGTCATTGTTAAAGTGTTGACCGCCAAGGAAAGACTTAAGATGTAAGAACAGATGAAAGTCGCTAGGAGCGAGGTCAGGGCTGTACGGAGGATGGTCAAACACGTCCCAGCCAAATCCCTGTAGGAGGTTTTTCGTCACATTTGCAGTGTGTGGTCGTGCGTTGTCGTGAAGAAAAACAACACCTTTTGACAGCAATCCTCGGCGCTTATTCTGAATTGCACGGCGCAATTTCCGAAGTGTCTCGCAATAAGCATCTGCTCTGATTGTTTGACCACGCGGTAAGAAATTAATGAGTAAGATGCCTTTCCAGTCCCAGAACACTGTGCACATCATTTTTCGAGGTGTCAAGATTTGCTTCGGCTTAACCTTTGCTGGGGATGAAGTGTGCCTCCATTCCATTGATTGCCGCTTACTTTCAGGGGTGTCGTAAGAAACCCAAGTTTCATCTCCTGTGACTATCTGTGTCAGAAATTCTTCACCGCTTTCAGCATAACGGGTCAAAAACTGAAGTGCACTACCCATCCGTTTTGTTTTGTGTTGCTCAGTAAGAATCTTTGGTACCCAACGTGAGCAAAGTTTACGAAATTTCAGTTTTTCGGTAACAATTTCATGCATTAGTGATCGTGAAATTTGGGGAAATTCCATAGCGAGAGCACTAATTGTAAACCTTCGGTTTTCATGGATCTTGTCATCAATCGCGTGAACCAGTTCTTCTGTAACCAAAGATGGACGCCCACTTCGTTCTTCATCGTGCGCATCACTACGTCCGTCATTGAACTTTCGGACCCATCTTCTCACCTTTGAATCACTCATCGCTTTTGGTCCGTAAACATCGCAAATTTGCCGATAAATTTCACTAGGTTTCACTTTCCTCGCATTCAGAAAACGAATCACAGATCTGATTTCACAAGCGGCGGGATTTTCAATCAACACCGACATTGTAAACAAGCACAACAAAGCGTACGTGACTGACAGCGATCTCCAAATGGCGCGCGTTTCTTCTCCTTGATACAGAGCGTCTACTGCGCATGTGCGGAACTGCGATCGCAGAGCTGCAGCGGAGATAAATTGAAACGGAACTTACTTTCTGGACGTGCCTCGTATATTTTTTAAAAATGAGAGCTCTAGCTTAACGATTCTAATTTCTAGACCAAGAAAGTTTATTTTGAACATTTAAAACACATTTCTTTAAATAGCAACGGCATAAATCTCACACTCGATATAATGAGAATTAATGACGGAATGGAAGTCATACATAGCGCATCTGCACTCTTTCAAGTCTAAATTTGTAAGATATCGAGGTGCGAAGAGAACATTTTTACCACTACTCAGCCCTCTTCATATCACTCATGGGCTGCAATACTGGCACAACTCACTCGAAAAATAGAGTTTTGTGTTTAAAATTCTCTTAGATTTTGAACTCAGGAATCTCACGTTTAAATGATGGATTAAGGAGTAAGCATTACTAAAACGATTTATTGGTTTAGTAATTCTATCATTCTAAAATTAACGTTATTTAATAATAAATTTTATCAAATTGTGCTATTCGTATAATTTTTTTCACATTATATTGAACTATACTGGAAGTTCACGGCTCATAATAATGATAATTTGTGGTTACAAGAAAGTAAGTAAATATTAATAATGTTGCCACATTGTGACATGTTCTACAAATTATGAAATGGCATTCTGAATATTTCAATGCTGCATCATTAATCAATATACAAAGGAAATTTATCAGTTTCCCAAGAATAACCAACATTTACGTAAGTTTGAAAAGAGAACCTATTTTTATTATGCTGATTTTAGATTGCTGCTAATTGATAAATACCAATTTGGTTATTGCAATCCTGGCGATTAAACTTTATAGATCGTTAAATATTTTTCTTAGATATTGCTAGAGATTTGTTCAGTGTTGATTTCTGGAAGGACTGTTGTTTGATTGGATTGATTGAGGAGGATTAAGACATATGATTATGGAGGATTAAGACATCATCTAATTACCATAGTTTAGTTGGTTTTGCCATCACGTTTATTACTAGAGCCCGGTTGGGAGGCAATGCCCACTAAAGTAAAGTAAGGGATAAAGTACTCATGCACTATCATTCGATATGACTAAAAATCTCTTATTTATATTGTTATAAAAGTTCTTTGTTCTTAAGCGTAATAAAATGCGTCGTTTAATTCTCAATTTTGTAGAAGATTTTTTTTGAGTTTTAAATCTGGAAAAGTGAGAAATCAACTACATTCTTGCCGAATTTCAAATCACGCATTCTTCCAATGGCTAGCTGGATGTACTAACCATTTTAAAGACTGAATCAATAGATTGAGGATAGTTTATATTGGATAGTTCCCCTACGCCTGGGGGAAACTACCAGGTTAACTGAATATGGCGAAGCACACGAGGACTTTCTGTCTAAGAGACGGGATGCCTTAGTAGACAGCGTTTAAGGGAAATCGATTCGAGCTCATGTCGCACATGGGAAAAGTCACAAAAGCCTGCCATACTGTTAGTTTGTTCATCTGGGTTTAAACTCGGATCAAACGGTTAGCATTCAAAGGTGTCTCGGCCATTGGTGGGGCAAATCACTCACTGCAAATGCGATAATTCCTTACATTCTTGCCGAGCTAAGGGACTAGTTGGGAAAAGTATGAAATGCAGTCGATCAAATTCGAGATTGGTGACGATTTATCATCTATCCCATTTTAGTTCGGCAGACAATATAGAAGCATTTTATACTTTATAGAAACTATGGAATATGGTAAATTTTAAGTGTTCTCGTCCTGTTGCACCTGAACTACTAGATGATTGCACCTGAGCCACAAATCTCTCAGTTCCCAGATGGACATAATTACCATTTTGGAAAAGCACGCTTGGCGAAATAGGATGACTTATGTGTTAATTAATTTTTTATGTGTATATTAATGACATTTCGCAGGATGTGTGTTACTTTATACCACAATACCTGTTGCAAAATGGTATTAAAAGTTAGTATGATTTTCACTGTTTCGCGAGGTGATCCATTTTTCCCTTATCAGATCGGATGTAGTGAAACAAATTTTCCGTCCTATGAGTTCGTTATAGCGGGATGTGACAGAATTTAAAATAAGATATTTTCAAGAGAACGGTCGCCTATGGGTTTTGGCGCAGGCTCTGGTCTTATATATACAAACATGGCTATCAAAGATTAAAGTTGGTTCGAATAAATTCATAAGCTCAGAAAAAATCATATAGAGACGATCAGCAGTTCCTGCCAAAAGCTGTCTCTCTCAATCAAGAATTCTGCTTTTATATATAAATTAACTAATTTATATCCTAGGAGAAGGCAGTGAAAGTGGAAGTGATAGTACATGCAGAATAATAAAATAACGGGTTAATAAACACAAAACCCTAAGCAGGCTTAAGTTCGCAAGTCTGTTGTCTGAGAGTGATTAAGAACTCCGTGACTTCTTTTTGCAATAAACTACTCGTTGATGTTTATATTGCACAAAAGAACATAGTTTCTTAACTAAGACTTGATACAGACTTGATCTTTGAGGCACAGCATGCCAGATTTGGTTCAGAAGTCCATCTACAGAACATCAAGTCGAATGCTGCACTTAAGATGAAATTTTCTTTTGAATATGACAATCAAAGGAGATCACAAATACCGTTCGCATACGTGACATCTGAAGCTGAAGCTTCTGTGGACAAGAGCTTCTGCGGCGTGTGATTTTCTTTCTGTATATATTAAGCAAATAAAACATCATTTTCAGTATTAGTTTGACTTTTTGAAAAGTGCTTGACAAGTGGATTAAAGACAAAGGTCTACTAATTGGACCTTTATCTTTAATTAGACATTTGTCTAATTAAAGACAAAGGTCTAATTAAAGAGACAAATAAAATATGAATAGAGAAAATATGCAACAGCATATTTTCTGTGCCATCGGTTGCATAGGATCATTAAATCCGTTTAACATTTTTATAAGCAACGATGTCCTAAAGAAATAAAAGTGTGATATATATTTATTACTTATTATTCCCATTACTTAAGAGCCTGCTGCATTGGAAACAATTTGCCACAACTGCGAGCCACCAGCAACTTTTCTATAAACTATTTTTTGCAGAGCAAGTTTGAAGGATAGACTTTGAACATAACACTTTATTGAGAAATGTCGTTCTTACTACGTAACTTAACCAACCAAAATGTAACCAAATACAACCAAAATGTAATGTAATGAGAGAGTAATCGATAACCTCATTTACCATTCGAATCCATAATGTATTTTACTGGACGTTCGACTCAAGGCACCCATTGAAGGTGGCAACCTGCTGATTATTAAACAAATTTCAGGAAAATACGTTTCTAAATGCAAATAGATCCTCAATTTTTCATGGCGTTGCTGGTTTTGTTGAAAAAATTAAGCCTTGAAAATTTGCACGCGTCCTTAGACATTGCTTGTTTAGACACACTAATTGTCTGTAAAAAAGCAGTTCGTGTGTTTACACACAAATAGTAATAAACAGTGAACTGATAAAACCGAAGCAATTTAGTAGCACAGAAGCACCTATGTTTTAAGACACCAAAGAAATACTAAAAAGGTCTTGGAGAATTTTGTTGAAAGAAATAAAAGATATTTCTCCTTCTCTCTTAGAAAATCAGAGTTATTTTCGCGATATGTCCGAGGACTGCTTGATGATGCGATAGAATCCATATCTCGGTGAAAATATTTCTGTAACGAAAGAAATATATCTTTGCTAAATTGATATTGCTTTTCCAGAACTCGTGGTAAACAGAATCTGGAAATTTTACAGAAATAGAACGAAATAGAACATCTTTCTCCCCACTCAAGCTCTTTGGTTAATAGGGCATTCATACTCTGAAATTATTTTTCACGTTCTGTCTGAAGTAATTATTGGTAAGTTTTAGACAGAAAACTGTAGTATGTGTTCCTTTTTTTTGGATTTCTTTTTGCGTGGAATTTGAGGAATGACTGCAGCCTGTAGTAGGTAAAATGTCACGTGATAATGATATTTTGATAAAAAGTGATAAGTCGAGGAATTCAATGTTATCAAGGTATTGTTACGAAAGAAAGTGACTATTCTTTGCAGTGATGGATTTTGTTTTGAAATAAGAAGTAAAATTTGTTTAGTAGAAAAGAAGTTTTATTCAAAGGGAGGAAGGGGAAGAAAATGCCTTGCATTACTATCCTTCATATTTCTACCTAACACTGGCAACAAATTTTGCTTATTAATAATTTTTAGATAAACGAAAAAACTTCAGCCATAGTTTGAGAGGGATAGAACTAGAGATTCAAGGGAAAGGATAACAAAAGCGTTTAACAACTTGTCTGAATTTGCCAAATCAGTTAGATAAATAAAAGAAAAAGAAACAAGATTTAAGAGCTACACCTACTTTCAAAATTGAAGTAAGAATTTAAGGGAATAATCCAATCAAAAGCTATTTCTTAAGTGAGCAGTCATTTTATTACAAATTTAATGCTCATTGTTAAATTTAAAAGTCAGTAATTGATTATTTAAATCTATTATCCATTTCAAACGTTAGCTAAAACTAAAGTAAAACTAAAGGTGGATCAAATAACTGAATGAAACATTTTATTTCAGAAAACTCTAAATAAACAAATAATCAAATGATTCTATTCGGAAGTATAAAATATATGACGTCAGAAAAATCCTTTATTACTCGAAATTGCATTGTAGATGATATTAATTATCAGTTAGATTAAATCATTTACGTATATTATAAAAACAAAATAAAAATAAAAAAATCGGAAAGGTTTCATATTTTAACGTCACCGAAAAGCTTTTGTTAAGATTTTTTATGCTCTCGCTGGGCTCGCAGTCTACCAGTCTGCTCTTGCACTAACTTCTGCTAACCCATTATTATTATTTTTTTTGTCTTTTTAGCTTCATTAGTAAGTATCGTCTTCTTCACGTTTACGTCATATACCGTTTAAACAACATACTCTCAAAATTTTTGAAAGCTGTACAGCAGCATAATTTTAGAATTTCTGATACAATGTTAAATGTTAGCATATGTTTTTATACTTTTTTCCAATATTCTCTCAGTTCATCTTGTAGAGACATTAGGTTATTTCGAAACAGGAGACATGAAAAATGAGCTAAGCCTTCGCCGGGAATCGAACCACGGACCTCTCGGTTACGCTTCGAGAGTGCTGACCACTACACCACGAAGGGATGCGAAGAAGGCGGGAGAAATACCTTATATATTTCTCCTTTTAAAGGGCGACTGGCGTTTTGGGGACGCAGTCTCCAAATCCCGGTGGTGGAGAATCATCATCCACCACCTTTTTGTCGGGTGCCAGCGTAGAGACAGCGTTATTTCGAAGCAGGAGACATAAAAAACGAGCAACGCCTTCCTCGGGAATTGAACCACGGACCTCTCGGTTACGCGTCGAGCGTGCTGACCACTGCACCACGAAGGCTGTGAAGAAGGCGGGAGAGATACCTTATAATCCTATCAGTATTAAGGTTTCTTAGTAAGACGACTAACACAATTTTTTTTGTCAATGAAATTACAAATATTTAAAAGTAGCACACTTTTAGAATTCCATATAGAGTGTTAGAGTTCGCCATGCATATTTTTATATTCACTATATTATTTCTTTACAAAACTAGTCGTCGTACCGTCAGCCGCCTAAATAGTTATTACAAAAATTATGGTAATCGTTTTAATGAAGCCAGATATTGTAAATTCATAAAAATATTGAATATCTAATAAGATATCTCATGTATTTAATACATGCTTATTTAAATCAATCACATTAAAAAGCAGAAAAAATATTCTTAAGAACTGTGTTTATTGCTTTGAAATTGCTTAGTTTACTACTCAGGCAACATATTGCTTTTATAGAGCCGAGTTTGTTAATAAAAACTGAAAGATATAGCTCATATTTTTCCGAATGGTAATGATTTTGCGCGCTGGAGATAAAAGTGCTTTATTTTCACTGTTCGCTTTCATATTGTTTGTTAATCAAAAATTCATTTAAGTTTTACAACATATGAATGAAATAGTAAAACAGTTCAAAATTAGCGCTTCCAGATGCACATGTTTGGTTGGAGGACTATGTTATTCAAAATTTAATGGCTGTAGATACCGTTGTTTTTTTCATAACGTGAGGAACATACATATGTAAATGCAGATTCTTTATTATTTAATTTCTTTAAAAATAGTAAAAGTTAATAGTATTTGGTGGCAACAATATGAAAAGTGATACTCCGTGTGTAACGGGGTAACACGAAATTCCATTTCGAGACTAGTATCACCTTAAGAGCTAATAAAAATTTAATGATTAAGAAGCACACTTATTGCTTTTAAGCCCTTAAGTGTGTTAAGAAATACAGTTATAATATAAAGATTGAATTTAAACACCGTATGCCATGTTGAATTGAAATTCCTTGGACTGTATGTCAGCAACTGAATCTTAAGTATACATCCTTGTCTGTTGCAAGGGTGATAAATGACATGTCAGTGTAACCTAGGTAACTGCACAAAATATTTACGGCACTCCTGAAGGCATTTCTAGCATTAACATGGTGAACAGCATCTTTAAGAGCCATGGAATTATGCAATGGCAGTTATTCAAACATCGAGCATCAACAATGGTCATCGAAATTTGAAAGAATTCTAACGAAAAATGTTAGTGTTGATAGATAGAGTTAATTCGATAGAATGGAATTAGAATAGAATCAAATTAAGATTTTATAAATTCCTGCAATTGAAAACACTTTTTCGATCTATTAGTACGGTTAATCTGGTTTAGACTTTAGATGGAAAGCGATTTATCACAGTTAAAAGGCAGTATGGCTTACAAAAACCGTCTTCAGTTTTATTGCGTTTCGAATTAAATGCGAACTACTAAAAAATTGTTTGCATTTTTCTCGACGCTCCCTGTCTGTTTGTGGTTAAGTCTGACCTCTTACTTCCTGATATCAGAATGACCTTTTAAAATGTCTCAAATTATTTTCTTTTTGGAATATGAATCCAGGAATTAAATTCTTCCGAGAAAGCAACTTGATTTCCATTCGCTAGTTTTGTTATTCTGCTTATAAGCATTCCGTTTGAAGCAATAATACGTGCTTTCATTTAGTTTTGATCCATAGAACAATGCTGGTTTTTTGATTGACGAAAATAAAGTTCTACATGGGCCTTGAGTAGCTAATTGTGAGGCAGTGGCGCCCTCTATGAAGAACGAGATCACCAACGCCGGAGAAATGCGGGGGAAAAAAACAGTAAAAACGGACCACACGAAACGATTGCGATTATTGTACTATAATTCAAAATGGGTCACTCTCGGAATGGTTTAAAAATAAAGATAAAAATATTTACAGCAGTTTTGTGAGTTATATGAACGATATAGTTGTACTGGATTACTCTGAGTAAAAACGTTTGAAAAGCAATAGTTTATTTGATGTTTGACTCCGAATAATAAAAGAAAGGAACCCACAATCATCGGTCACGACCTTAACCTTGCTGCTTTCAGTGTTTTCGCAAAGTTTCTTTGCTAAAGCCTTTATTACTTGGATACTGAATGGAAGGCTTTATCTTTAATTAGAAATAAAAAAGAAGCAAAAGTTCTAATTAAAAAGCTTTATTTAAAAAAGAATAATTAAAAAAGAGCAATTCTTGTTACCGCTCTTTGAAGAGCTAATAAAATTCCTTCGTCTGACGACTTCTGGAAAATACTCTTCCTGTTTACAAACTGGCAGCTAGTGAAATTGTGCTTTACATAGGGAACTATATAAAGGTGTCAATCAATTACTTTTCAACTATCTTCTAACAATGATCTCTGAAGTTTTAACTTTGAAATTTCATAGCCTACTAATCTGTACATAACATTTATTCTAAAAACTCTCCTCTGGCTAGTGGTTGGCACGATGATAGTATTGGAACATACAGCATGGGGTTTCTTGGCATGGTTTCTGTTGCTACATGGTTTGCTTCTCAGCATGTAACCGAAGAGTTAGTGCAAGTTAAAAGAAAATGGGGAGTTATGTGAAATACTGTTAAAATCTGCAGTTAAGGTCTGTTAAAATTATTAAATCCGTTAGTGTAGTGTTAATGCTTCATTTCCCCAAAATTGAAATGCAATGCAAATCATGTCCTGTATTGGTTCTTTTTTTGCGACATGGTGTACATGGAGCCTTTCATCTTCATTTCCAGACTCCTTTCAACCACGAGAGAACAATAATTATAAGATATTAAGATAACAATAAATTCAACCACGAGATTTAACCATTGTTTGAAGCCTTTTCAATAAATAAAACAGGGTGTTTCTAAACTAATATCGGGTTTCAACGCTTTGTAGTATTTATTACGTAAAACTTAAAATTATAATGAATACATGAAATGGAAGAGCAACTCAAACAGTTATACATACAAGCTTATAATGTGAGCACCTGCCATCACACGGCACACATCAAGTTGATAGCCAAGTTTTCTCCAAAAGTTGATTAGTGTTTGTGATATAGTTGTTACAATAGCTGCCTCAATCCTGTTTCTAAGGTCGGGTAGGTCAGCTGGTAGTGGACGCACATACACACGATCCTTTATGAACCTCCACAGACAGAAATAACATGGCATAAGATCGGGTGAGCGTGGGATGCTCACACGATCTGACACTATGTGACACCCCCATGAGTGTTTACATGTCCACTAAGGTGAAAGGTCGATTAATCGCTGAAAACAACATGATCCAGAAAATCGTCGTGCAACAACATTTCATGGGCAAAGTTGGCTCGTAAACTATGGTCTGTAGGCTTTACAGCCTGTACAAAAAACGATAAGGACGTAGTTGGAAGCGTTTTCGTAAAACGTTTTAAATAGTCGTCACCGGAACTGCTAATTCACGACTAGCCTTCCGAACTGATTTCTTCGGGTTACTTCTCTCACTCGCTCAACACTCTCGTCACTAACCCTTGGGCGTCTAGTACTCTTCGCTTTGCAAAGGCAGCGGGATTTTAAAACTGATAATACTATCTACAGATGTTATCCTTACTTGAGGGAACTTAATCCGGAACGCACGTTGCACAACTACAGATTCGGTCTTTGCAAACTGCAGAACAGAAAAAACTTTCTGTTCACTAGTCGCCATTTTCGCTACTAGCGCTTTCTGGCGCATGCGCGTACCGATAGACAGAACTGTTTGAGTTGCATTCTTCATTTCATGTATTAATTATGATTTTAAGTTTTACATAATAAATACTACAAAGCGTTAAAACCGCGATATTCATTTAGAAACACCCTGTACTCTGCCTTGCGGCGAGTCATCCAACTGATCGTCCGCAATCATAATCATTGAAATGATGTCATTAAAGCATTTTGTAACTGATATTCGCTGTAACTAGCTCTATTCTACAGAAAATTTTGAGGTGTAATGTCTAAACACTTATACGAGATGTTTAGTCACCAGCTCACTGAAGCATATTTCTAATTAACAGCAACTTATAATTCATTTCCTTTGATACGGATAATACGGAGTTGACAAGTACTGCATTTTCTTGATATTTTTCTTATAATACTTGCTTAGCGGAATTCGAAGTTTCCGCTCGATCTCATCAAATTTGGCTGTCTTTCTAAATGTGCATTTGCGTTCGTTTTCTGATACGTATTACTTTTATTCATGATATATATACCTCAAGTTTTTATGGAAAATTTGCGAGAAGATTTATGACACGTATGTTGGATTAAGGCATATGCATGAGTTCCCTAAGCCGCCATTTTCATAAGCATTCGAAACAAGTTCGTCTTAAATCTTACCAATTTATTGCTCGCTAAAATTAGGTCATTTTATTTCACGACCTATTTTTCCCGTTACGAGGGAACAATGACTCCCACCTGATTTTTAATTCCTCAGCGTAATGAAGTTAAAGATCATTAAAGATACTTTTACAATAAGAAAAGGGCCTCCTCCTGTGAGGAAATATTGCAAGACTCCAAACGGCTAATTTTAGAATAGGGCATTTAATTAAAGTAATCTCCTTAATTTAAATTGGAGTGGGAAATATTTGAATAGGCTACATAGGAAGATAACTGTTTGTTGTTCTTTTAATTATCCAAACGATGCTTTTGTTTTGAAGCTGATTTTAGACAGCATTTACATTTTGTCACTAATTTTAATATACCGAATTCTGTTTTCATGTGATATATAAATGCTTTGAAAATACCGGAAAAGTAGAAAATTTGTTGCAAAACAATAAAGTAAAAAAGGTGTCTTTATTTTCAAGTAAGTCATATCAAAATCATTAATTAAACCTTAATTTAATTTTTAACCAATTGAATATAAACCCTTAATCATTAATATTGCAAAAAATTAAAAGGACAAAAATAAAAAATTATTTTATTATACCTTATAATGCAAGGATGAAGTGATGTTTGTTCTGTGTGACTAAATCATCTATGAACGTTATTGCGGGTAGCCATCATGGGCAGCGATGATTTATGCTTGACGGGTGAGGATAGATTAGAGCGAAGTCTAGATGGCAGCTTAGAATATTTAAGTCCATTAGATTTCACTCCTTTGCATAGTTCATCTGCTGTAGTCGCTGGTGGTCATTACGTTGCTGGTCTCCTTGTAATTATGGGCGAGATTAATCCTCTGGAAAGGATCTGAAAACGTAGCGTAAAAAAGGAAATAAATAAAGAAATAAACAAAAAGAGATATCTAGCTTTTACCAGGGGCTTCGCTCGCTTTGATGTCCTTAAATAAGTTTCAACTCCGCGTGAATTTTAAAAATACACTTCGCGTAAAATTTCAGTAAATACTACCCTTCTTCAATACCTATAGTCCGCGGATATTTTGTATTTACGCGGAGTGTATCGCGACGAAATCTATAAAACTGCTACGTATATTTCCTAATGACTGAAAAATGTTTGTGAAAGAAGAGCCAAAAGCCGGAAATCCTGAAAGATTTTAAATAATAATTAAATTAAACAAATAAAAATTAATAAACGCTTAATTAATAAATTTTACTCTTTCACGCCTTAATTACTTAACCGATCATCATGAAATTTTCAAGAAATATTTTTGATATATTAGAAAAGTTTATAGGCTATAAAATGTTTGCGTGGTTTAAGCCACGCACCTGCGAGCGCAGACAAACTCTTACGTCGTTTAACTTATCGTTATGAAACATTCAACATTTAATGTTTATAGAATGACAATCATTTTAAGCTATAAAACCTATTATATAGTTTACGTTTCAACAAATAAGTTACATTTTATAGCCTATAACATTTTCTAATATATTAAAAATATTTCTTGAAAATTTCATGATGATCGGTTAAGTAATTAAGACGTGAAAGCTTAACAAACAAACAAACAAACTCACATTCGCATTTATAATATTAGTTAGGATATGATTATTACGTCACAATTGATATAAATATTTGTATTTATGTGTATTTGTAAGAAATGTTTTGTTTTGTTTTGTTTCACATATTTATGTTTATTATTAGCTTTCTGCCTTATTCATGCTAATATTATGTTTGTTTATCACATATTAGTTTAATTGCTTAATTATTTTGTAACATCTATAAATTAATAATGCTTAAATAGATTTGTTACTGCATAAAAAAATTAAAGATAGCAGGTGATGTAAGTTGATTAAGGTTCGGCAATATTTGCTGATTTCTCGCCAACTTAAAGACGTTTTGGAAGTTTCTAGAAAAATTTCAAGAGACTGCGTTGAGAGGCCAATAGCTGATAAAACAAATACAAAATAGAAGACTTTAGCTAACTTACCTATTACTTACGTGTGATAATTGGCGTATTGTATGTAAGATAAAATGTTTTATCCTCTTTCTGAAATATAGTACATATCTAGTACAAATATATCAGCTTCTTTTCATACATGTAACAACTAATTTACGCAAATAATACTCAAAATAGGTATCATTACAAAAAACATAGTCCGATTCGATAAACTATTAATTTATTTCTGCTAAATTGATTCATAAAGGTATTGTTTTACAGCTTAATTTTGATAAAGGATAATTGCCTGGAAGGATTAATTTAGAAAACAAAATATTTATCTGAACTATTTTTAGAACTCCTGCTTTAAGATCCACTGTAAGTAGAATTTTGCCTTCACGGTATCTAACTTAATTTACTTCTTCAGAAGGAAGAAAAATGTCAAGTTTACTTAAAGGTCTTGTTATTATGTTAAGGCATTTCGTCAGCTTAGAGTTTTCTTTTATATTATTAGCGTTTGTAAGAATTATTTAAACTAACAAGTAATTATATAAAAATAAATTTATAGAGAAAGGAACGTGAAGAAAACGGAAAGTAGATAAACAAGCCTAGGTAAAGGTATTAGTTGCCTAAGCTAGCAACATTGTTATTTGATTTCGTTATATTTCCTGTAGATGGGTATTAAAATGTTTTCGGTTAAGGGCTTTGCTAGAAAAAGAAAACGACATTTTCTTTGATGAGAAGTTTGAATTTGCATTTTTGCTGCTAAACCGATTATGATTAAAAATATTTTACCTTATTAAATTAAAGATTAACATTAATTTACTGATTTAAAAAGAAAATTGAAATCAAGGAAATAATAATAATGATATATTTGTGAATATTGGTTATTATTTTTAATATGCTCTTGTTGTTACATTTTCTGGGATGTTGACGTTAGTGTTATTTAATGAAAGATTCTAAAATCTGTTTTTTATTCCAAATGAACAAATTACGTTTTAATAGGAAACCTCGAAATAAATTATCTTTAAAAGATGTAAAAAATAAATTGCGTGCTGCAATTTTTAAAAGGAAATCATTGGTTCTAATTGCTTGTAAGGTTTACCCTAAGTTTATTAATAGTTATTTTAAGTTATGATTCTTTCCTATTTATTCTAATTTCAGCTTGCAATTTCCTACCAGAATGTAATTTCAGAAACGCGAATTAATGCAAATGAGTAAGAGTACTATTTAAGTCGATGCTTCACCGACTTCTAGAGAGAGAGAGTCTGATTTTCCTGAATAGCGCGTTTGCCATTTGGCTACATTCTCCCTTAGCTACTATGCTCGGCCATACTTTAGGCCCTTGCTTGGCTTCGCCGATTTAATTAATATTTAGGGGGCCAACTACTTAAAATTCTGATAGCTTCGGCTGTATCTTTCAGATAGCTTTAGTTAAGCTTAGTTTAGTTTAAATTCATAATTATTTAAGTTCATGCACAAGTGGAGGCTTTGTGTATACTCCAAGTTAGGAGTTGATTGTATTTATTCTGAGAAATAAAGGGTAGCTCACCCTTCTTAAGTCTTAGGTGTTTATTCACACACTTAAGGGATTATTTGCTTGTTAGTGTTCATGGGTTTCTAAGTATGAACTTTGGAATTAAGTAGGTAAAACCCCACATGCTAAATAAATAGAGAAGTTTAGTTATTCTTTCAAAAGTGAATCATAAACTAGATTTCTAATAACAGTAAAAATATTTCCCTTATGATCCTAAAAAGCAAAATTGGAGGATATGTATCATATACGTAGTTATTTGCTTTCAAGATTTTACTTGTTATCAAATTACTACTTAATATCTATGCATGTATCGACAACATGTAATGAATGAAAAGCAGATTTTGTCTTTGGTGCTAATAATAGAATTGTATAAAAATAAGTAAACATTTTAAAACTAAAGAGCAGTTATTATTAAGAGCAATTTGGATAGAGATGCATTTTGATAATCTGTAGGAAATACAAAATGTCCCTGACTATACAACATAAATAAGTTCGGAATATTAAGGAAAATGGAAAGTTAGGACTTGAGACCACAAAGTAGTTAAAATAAGGTGACTTATAAAAGGAATTACATTAAACCTTGTTCTTGATATGTTCACTGAACCATTCAGATTTATTATTCTAGAAGTGCTATTAGTCTCAAACATCATATTTTGTCGTCTTATATTTCTTTAGGCTATCTTATATATAACATCTTATATTTTGTCGAATGGTAACAATATGGCGCGCTGTAGATAAAAAATGTTTTATTTGGAACTGTGTTTCCACTTGTCGCTCGGCTGAGAGTTTAAATAAAAATTCGTTAAATTTGTACAAATTTTGAAATAAATCGAAAACCAATTCGAAATTTAAAACTCTAGAGTTATGGTGGAGGACTACGTGTATTAAAAGTTCAGTGGGTCTAGGTGCCATCGTTTTTCAACAATACGGGACATACAAACATATATATATTCTTCATTATTTAGTTTTTTAAATATTACATCTTGATAATAGACATTTGCTATACATATAGCAATTAGAAAAATGAGCCCACACAAAAGTGATTCGGACAAAAACTCGCTTCCGAGACTAACAGAGCCTCCGAGGCTGTATTAATAATAAAAGCAATAAATAAAGGAGATAAATAAGTAAAATTTAAAATTTGAAAGGGTTAATATTTTAACTGTCCCTCAAACGTGCTGCTCTTTTGAGGTTTAGTACGGTTTATCAGTAGAGAGTAATAATACAGATGGGCAAGGTGGAAAAGCGAAACTTTTTATACGGTGCTATCAGAATATACATTTAAAGTCTAAATGTGTAGTCTAAATTTTCGATTAATTTGGGAACGCTATGAACCTTCTCTATTTTTGAAAAGCGAGGAAAAATATGTAACGTCATTTTCTATAAAACACTGAGTGTTTTTAATAGATATACCGTGAATGAAAATGCATTTTTTTTAAATAAGTTGGATTTAAATATAAAAAATATTCTGAAGAATATATTGTTTATGTAAGATTAATTATTGTTTATGTAAGATCTATTGTTTTAAATAGCTTAGCCTGTTAACCAATAAAAGACGGATGAAATTAATTAAGATAAATATCTTAAATTTTGCCGAATGCAACAGACTCGAATGAAGACTGAAACATAGAACTAACATAGACAACATTTAAAGTGAATTAACACAAAATCGTGTTTCGAGACTAATACGAAACTAGAGTGAATAGACTAAAACTAATTTGAGATTAAAACGAATATTTTTCTGGCCCATAAAGGGCTTGAGGCTAAAAAAAGGAACCTTAGAGACACAATATCAAAAAATTTAAAGGTCACCTTGAAGATATCTAAGTTACAAATATATTCGATTGGATATTTTGTCTTCGGTAGAGGAATAATTCCCCGCAAATTCAGTTTGGCTTGCGTATCAAACATGGGATGAAACTTCCACCAGCGTCAAACTACGTTAACGGTGACTTGTTTGAGTTTCGCGCTGTCGTTATCAAAGCATCCAGAGAAAAGAATCACTTTTCCGTCTTCTTCTTGTGTACTTTTTTTCCCCTCTTTTTCTATTTCGGAGGAAATCGTTGCCCTCGTGTGCAAAAGCGCGGGAGGTGGTTAAACGGATTAACAGGTTTAATGGACGAAATCGCTCTTTGGCACTTTGAGCAGATTTAATGGGCCCGCTGTGTCCTTAACAGTTCTCTGACGCTGGTCGTTGCTAATTGAATCAATGGAGTTAAAAAATCGTGTCTCTCCCTGAAATTGAATTCACGGTGTATCCAATGAACGTGCGCTTTCAATTTGTGTTGAACCTGAGTATTCTGAATTCCTAAAGCACTGAAGCAGCGGTTTGGGGTGCATATACAAGTGTTTTGCACCAGAATTTACGTCAATATACGATGACAAAATATGTGATGTACGCCAAACAAACAATATGACAGAATTATGAGTTGGGTTCAATTTTACGTTCATTTTCGAAGAATTTATTTATTTTCATTGCACAGTGTCCGCAGTGTGAAACTGCAAGAATGTAGATGAGGAGGAAAATATTTACTAGGTACCTCATATCAGGCACATTTAAAGCATCTTCAATTTCTTTAAATGTATTTGCATCAACTTTTACCTTAAATTTAAATAAAAAGTAAAGATTTTAATAGTATTTAACCAATTTTTATAGATAAGTATAGTACTTTTATTTTGCACATTGGATGTAAATTGGACTCATACAGGAGAACCAAGCGCTAGTTGCAACAGGTTTTGGAAAAAACGTTTGTATTTTTAATGTATTTATGATTCTTTAATCATAACTGCTGTTTTTTTTAGTCTTACTATTCATTCCCATGCATGAAACAAAACGTTTCGCAATTTTATTAACTTTAACACAAGAAGTATTTTATCAAAACTATTTGTCTCCTGTAATTTTCTCCGATTTGAAGGTAAATTGTAACAAAAAGAGCTATAATATTTTAAAAAGATTTGGGGGTTATTTATTACTTGGTATAGTTATAACGAATGATAGCATGCAGTTTATGATAAAACAAAGAAAATATTACTTAACAATGAACATAAAAGTCAATCTTCATCAAACTTCAGTTAACACAAACAGGTAATAGATTGTTTCCTTTCACACATTTTGCAAACTAAGCATTGCATTCATTCGTTTTCACCAGAATCCTTGTAGACATTCCGAAATTTAAGGCTAACTTTGAGGATAACTCTGCTTCAGAAGCTGTCTGGGAGCTCAAAATCTTCTTCTATTCCCATTTTATATCTTTATTTTCTTTCCGGATATTTTTTTTGAACTCTCCCTTTCTTTTATCTTTTCTTACTTCGTTTCTTATCAATTACCGTTTTTTCTTACTAATTATCTTTTCATATTTTCCTTCCAACGTTTCGGTCTCGGTTGTATTAAATAGAATGACAGATTTCCTTTTGTGTTGGCCTGTGTTTCCGAGGTGAAGCCTTAAGAAGAGGTCTAATCTCTGCAATGTTTCTATTTTGAGACAGAATACTAGATAGAATAAAGTAATTTGAATGTTAACATTTAAAGAGGAAAGTCTAACTGCATGAATCAAGATCTCAGGGCAACCTACAACATGTCACAGCTTGCCCCATCGTATGGTTTCGAGCATTTTGGTTGATTTATAAAAACACTTCGCGGAGAGTATGAAAATTAAAGCAAGGTTTTAAAATTTTATGCATAGACAAAATAAATACTTAAAACCATTTTTAAAAAAGCTCAATTAATTTACCTAAAATCTAAATTTACGAAATATTTTTTTTGCATTAACTAACTAAGCTGCACCGAAACGAGTAGTGAGAGACTGTGTGCACGTTAATTTTTTTATTGTGCTTACAGAACAAGGTCCTTCATAAGAATCATACTTAGGGAAAATTTTAGAAAGAATTTTAAAAACCACAACGTAACCTGCCTGTTACTACTTACCCCCGTTACAACTAATCCCTAGTTTTCCTGCTCCATAAAAATATTTTTGCTACATCTTTGTTAAAAAAGAGTTATTTTGCACCTGCTCATTTTGCGAAACTTTAATAAATACACTGACTAGTTCTACGTGATTATTATCGTCGCTGAGTTTTAATTCAATAAAAGCGTCTTGACGTTTCAAATTGGTGTGCTGTTTTAAATTCTTGATACATAAGGATTACAGAAGAAAGCTGTTTTTCTGATAATGAGTAGAGAACGTTTTTGTTGAAGGAAAAAAAAATTTGTTTTAATTGCTATAACGCTTGATTAGAATATTTGCTATAGCATTACTGTGCGTAGTTAATAAAAGGAAACACTGGGAATTTTTGCTTGCATAATAGCTAATTATTATGCTTCTTAGAAATCAAAATTATAATTATGTACTTGTCTTTTGATTTTACAAACAAAGAAAATTCTCTACATTATTTTCTCAAAGTTCCAACTATTGTAATTCTAAATTTCAAATTTCTTATGTTAATAATAATCAATATAGATCCACAAAAACAACCGAGCTCAGAATTATACAATGATTCCATCATAACTGTTATAAAATACTTGGACGGTCAAGAGATTGGAATTAATCCCTACTAGCTGTTATAAATTTTCATTTCCTTATATGAAATACTCTGGACTCTACCAGAGCAAATATTTTTATGCTTTTTAGGTATATATTGCTTGATTATATATTGTTCCCGGAAAGTTTCAGTTTGCATCATTTGGGCTGCATATTTCAACACTATACTTACTATATTATACTATACTTACTATATTATACTACACTATACTATATACTACTGAAAATAGCATATAAAATTTTTAAAGAATTCTTTCAATATCTTCATCTCTTCTATTCAAGTGGTCTGTATTATCATTGAAACTTAAAGATCTAAATGAAAAACTGAATCATTTATGTGAAATGATTTCCGTCATGGGATTTGTCATATTCAGACTATAAGGTATTTCTCCCTGTGGTCAGCACGCTCGACGCGTACTCAAGAGGTCCGAGGTTCGAGTTCGGCGAAGGCGCTGCTCATTCCTTCAGCTTCCTGCTTTCAAAAAATCCTAATGTCTCTACAGTGGCGCCCGAACTAAAAGGGTGGTGGATGATGATTTGGCGATGGGGTCTCGTAATCCCCAGTCACCCTTTAAAAGCGGGAGTATATAAGATATTTCTCTCGACTTTTTGACACGCCTTCGTGATGTAGTAGTCAGCGCGTTTGACACGTATTCGAGAGGTCCGTGGTTAGAGTCCTAGTGAAGGCATTGCTCATTTTCACGATTCCAGCTAAAAAAAAGCTAATGTCTCTACAAGACATACAAACATTTATGTGATATAATCTGGTGAAATGTCTCCTGCTGCTCAAGTCTTTATTCCCATTGGTAGGAAAGCATTGCGAACACAACATATGTACAATAGTATGCATAGCTCTTTTATTTCAATTCAACCAAACTTTAATCCGAAGCATTATTTGTTGCATAAATATTTAGGATAGATTGTGGAATTATTAGGTTTTTCGAAACAGAGGAAAGTTGAAAGTGCGACTGGGGAGGAGAGGGCACTATCACCAAAACCTGAGGGTGAAGAATTATCTCCCATCCCCTTTTAATTCACTTGCCACTTGTAGAGTCATTAGATTTTTCGAAGCAGGAGACATCTATCGATATTTTGAATGTTTGGCCCGTTCAATGACGAACATTGCGAGGAGACAATTTTAAATTTTATTCTAAAATTGCCGAAATAATTGATCAGCCATTCGCTCAGCATATGCAGCCATAAGGCTGAGAGCATAAACATTGATCAACCTCGATCAACAGGAAATTTGATTGTCCTCGTTAACAGGACCCACTGGTCTTGTGTCAAACATATAAAGTAATAAAATATTAGAGTAAAGAAGGAAAAATATGTAATATATACACATAGAAAGACCTGATGTAATTTTCTCTTGTTCTCTACAAATGTAAGACAGGACATGTTAATAATCTTTACTTGCTCTTAAACACTTGCTAATTCTCTATTGTAATATGACTAATTATTTATAATCACATCTTTATTTTCAATAATATATTTCATAATTTGTTGAAGTGCAGATACACACTCTGTATTGTAGAATGAATATATCGCTGGAATTTTTCTCGAAAATGCTTTGCTCTAATAATTGAAAGTAATAGACATTGCCATATAGACGGTGTCTCACTACCATATTACAGTACTTCTAACAGGAGTTGGGTCCATACCGGTGATTCAGAATCATATAGCAATGCAGGATCGGAAATGCTTTCTTCACGCGCTGGTGTACACAGAAACGTCAGAAATTAAATGACGGCCAGATAAGTTAACAATCGTTTAAATAATAAATTTGTATGAACAAAAGTAACATGATTCAAAGATAATGTTCGAAGTTTCGTACACCGACTTCAATGCACGCCTGATATCTACGGCGCATGGAATTCCAAATATTCTGGAATATCCAGGCATATCTACGAATTTCTCCGCAGCTACTGTGATTCGTGAAACCAGCTCCTCGGCGTTGTCAGCGGGGTTATCATAAATGAGCTTCTTCATATACCTTCATAAAAGGAAATTAAGACATGCTAAGTCCGGGTATCGGCACCTGGCCACTACTACCGATAAACTTTTGGCCAAATGTGATGTCTAGGTGGATGCGAACGTTATGGCTGAAGTGAGCAGGGACCCCATCGTATTGGAACGACATTCCCTGTTGCTTCGATGCAGAAATCTGTTCGTCATCTAAAAGTTGTGGAATGGCTTGTTGCAGAAAAATCAAAGTTAGTACCGGTTAGAAGAAGAGACAACATGTAAGGTCCAATGCGGTGATTACCATAATGCCGGCCTAAACATAAACCGAAAACCCACTCTGCGTTGCAGGATGTTGTGTTGTATAAGGGTTCTCTACCGCCCAGAGATGGGTGTTATCTGCGTTGAATATCTGATTTCTTTCCCTTGTGAAGGATGCCTCGTCGGTGACAACACATTAACAGGGAAACGGTGATGTGTAGCACACGTTTCAAGATACTATTGCTCAAAAGCAATACGAGCTGCATAATCGTTCGGTTGAAGTGCCTGGATACACTGCACGTGATCCGGATGCATTTCGTTTTCTCTGAGAGTCCTCCAGATGCTGAAACGGAAAACCCCGAATTGTGCGTGATTTACACTTCGTATATTCAAACTTGGAGTCCCTGTACCTATGTAACGCACATTCTCTTCGATGTTCGGAGTCCGTGGTGGCCATTGCAGCTTCCTGAAAGGAGCCTGTTTCAGCTAACCTCCGGTGCAGCTTTGCAAAGAAATTATGGCTGGGTGTAGACACCATACTTTCGTTCCGCGTACGAGCGCTATGCAGCTGGCCCACTAAAATCTACAGCCACATATGCCAAATGCATACCTGGTAACTCCGCGTTCGTATAATTATTCATCCTACTAACTTTGCGTCCTTGTGCGAAATGACGACGTCCTTGTGTGAAATGACTACAAGAAGTCTCGGAACTTTCACGCAACGCCATCTACCTCGTCAGAAAGGCATTTCAGACCCTCTGTTGTTATATGATTCAGATTCGTTGTGGTGCACCCCACCCCTTCTAGAAATTCTGAAATGTCGTGCTGAGGCACCCTGTATAATGTTGAATATCTACTCGATGTGTTGGAGTTCCACACCCACATCCTATATTTTTTCTAAAGAATCTCTGGAAATACGATGGAAACTTTCTATGACTTGTTATTAATTGTACTAGGAAAAAATTTGTTTTTATTCTTTTTGGGGATACTTGTGGGAAGTATTCGTGAGTTAATCTTCTTGTATCTGCCGCGTTCCATCGATGAATATTCACTTCCGTATTTGTTATTTCTTGAACAGTTTGAACAAGTAACGATGTTTCTTCATGGAATGTAGCATCTTTAATATATTTATGGATATTACGCTTTTTCTTTTTTGTAAATGATGCTTAGACTATTTCTGTCCAACCCGTTCAAGTTTCACTCTGATAGCTTCATCTCAATGCCTTTATCCTTTGAATGGATAATTTGTTTGCCCATCGAGGATGTGACTTAAAAAAGGCTTGGAAATTTTACTCGTAATTTTCGTATTATACAGATTATGTAGCTCCTCTGTAGTCTGTATAATTAATTTGCGTATTTGAATCTCCATTATATTGGAAGTTGATAGATAAACCTTCTTTTAAAATACCCAACAGGTCCGATACAGTTTCATTCTCTGTTTATTACTTTGCAAAATAAGACATTTTCCAGTTGGAATGAAATAATACGTAAATTAAAATTATCTTCTACTTTCCAGTTATTAATACATAAATCCCCGAGGAGTTTTACTATAGTGAGATCTATGCATGACTCCCTTCGATTAGATATGCATGTGGCTGGACTGTTGTGGTCCTTTTGTAACGTAAAACCTGAGCCAACTACGAAATCCCGTACTTAAATCCCTCTGAGGTTGCGAGAGAAGGTCGTCAGAAAGAATGTTGGCGTTAAAGTCACCTGCAGCGATAACTGAAGTATTATTGAGTTTGTATGGCCATTAGTATATCAGCTAAAGACAAAGATGGTGGGCAACAGACGGAGCAAACTATAAATGGAACTATCGGGTCCTGCAATTAGAGCTGCTACAATGTACTCTGTACAACAGATCTGCAAGACTGAGAGATTCAAATTAGATACTAAGATTGACGCTCTTGGATTAGAGTCTTTGTTGTACTTTCTATATGAATGAAAAATAATAAGTTTCTTTTTACATATATGTGAAATATATTTTAGATATATTTTGCATATATGTTATATATATTTTTACATATATGTGATTATTGAATACAAGCCAATACCGAAGATTTTTCTAAATCTATATTTGTACTAAATTGTAGAGGCACCCCCTTGCAGTGCTGTGTATTTAATTGAATAATACATAATTTATCAATAATTTATTTTTCTTTCCCATAATTCTAATTCTTTTTTTAGACAACTACACGATTTGGCTTTAGCATCATGAATAATACTGAGATCCAATTAATATCTCTAATTTGCTTGTTTACAGTTAATACAAGAAGATTCTGTAGCTGGACAATCTACTGTGATATGTCCCGTGTCTCCGTATCTAAACCATCTTTGCTCGGTATTGCAATATTTTTAGTATGCTCGTAGTTAAAGCATTTTTGACACTGAGTCACTCTAAGGAATTCTCGTGCTGTATTGTTGCCCATTTGAGATTTACACGTTGATTTATAACCATAAGCTTGAAACAATCGGGATCTACCTCCAGCACCCAATTGTTACTAAATTTCTCTTTGATTGAAAATTTTACATCCAACATAGAATCTCCATATGCACTGTTTTGTGTCCGTTTAGTACCTGTAAAACTTTCTTTTGTAAGTTCTTAGTTTATCTTGTATATTATAATTTTGGAATTAATTTTATTGGGTCTTTTATCCTCTATTGCAACCTTAAGCTCTTCATTTACTTGAATTGCGTGGTCAATAAGTGCCATATTATCCTTTCTGTCTACTTCCACTAGTACGCCGCTTTTCTTAACTTTCCTTTCTCGCTTAATACCGACTTTTACGATATTTTTGTCTGATCAATATTTTAAAGTAAGTAATTTTTTACTTATTCTGAAAATCACATTCTTTAGAAATACGTTCTTTTGCTAAATAAGCATTTAAATCACCCATAAATATATTTGCTTGCCAAAGGAATCCCTTAGAGGTATTAATCTTTTCTAAGGCATTTTGTTTTTCGGTACAGATATCCAATATAAAAATCTTAATTATTTAATTTGTATGAAAAATGTGTGATGACCTCGCCGAGATTCGAACTGGAGACATTTCAATTTTTAGCTTGATGTGCTTTCCACTTACACTATGAAGACATGCGATGAGAAGCGAAGAAACTCTTACAACAGAAATTGGCTTGCAATGTTCATTAACTATCTGTTATGCAAACAGTAGTGGCAAAACAATTACGTACAGCTTAAAAGCTTAATTTCACTCTTTAAGAGACAAACTTTTCTCTTTCCGACGCTCGAGAAGTGACGTTTATCCATCTGTTCAGTGATGTCAGTTGAAGTGAGAAAATTCCTTTTTTTGAAGCAAAATGTCGATGTTACCACGCTAGTTGACCTTGGTCGCCAATAGTAAATCTTGTAGTACAATCACGTTGGGTAGGAGCAGTCTAATATGTCTTATCTTTCAGTTAAGTGTTAAGAACCGGAGTCAAGCAAAGAGGGGGTTCGAATAACAAAGTAGCTTACCCTAGTATAAGGCTATATGCATTTTGCTTTAATTTGGCTGTAGCGATGCGCACAAGGGAGATGATGCTTTTCACAAAGCCGTAGCTAGAGTTTTCAGCGCCCGGGGACAAATGAAGATCTAGCGCAGTCCTTCAGTTTGCCAAGAATGGGAAACATTTAATTCTAAAATTTCTTAACATTAATTTGGAGCCCTTTAGATGCTGTGCCCGAGGACAGATGTCCCTCCTTCCTCCCCCCCTAGCTACGCCTCTGGCTTTCCTTGTGGGAATTTTAAAAGAAACTGGCTCATAATATATATAAACAGCTCGAAGCAGAATGTATATAAGAGCGATGTTAAAATAGGGTACTAACCAACTTTACATGTTGCAGTACAAGTAAGTGTTCCTACACTTATACGATATTTGAAATATTACCTTTTTATTAGACCTTTTATTATGAACAGGTATAATGTACGGAATCTGCTTGTTGCTGGCTGTCACCCAAAGTTATGGCCTTCGTCTACGGCATGTTATATGCGGTTGTTACTATCCCCAACGTGAAAAGGCGCGTGCTATCTGGCTCTACAACCACATTCTGAAGACCAGAGGCAGCCTACAGAAATTTCTATCCAACCAAATTCGTCGCAGGGTTTATGGCGACGACACGGTGGACAAGATTTCATTCTTGGAGCGGCTGTCTCATCAATCCAAGCTAATCGCCAGAATTCTGAAAGCTGCTGGCTATATAAAAATATTTTGCGTCTGTTGTAATGAAGCCGGGAAACCTGAGGACTTTGAAAATTTCAAGAGATGCAGCACACCAGGGTGCAAAGGTAGGTGTCAGATGCTTTAAATTTGTCCATATTCATTTTCTGAATTTTAAATGCTGAGTGTAGTACTTTTATTGACCACAAGGAGTTTTGCATTAATTGAGTATTGTTTCTATGATGATTTCTATGAGGAGTCGTACATTGTTTCAGGACCGCTACAATACTCACAGTTCTTATTCTCGTGAGAGAAACGTGGTTTGTTAGTTGGTGGGCTAGAAAAGACTGCTCTAAAGACAACTGCAAAACTTTTTTATCGTTAATAAAATCCACCCCATAGAGATTTGAATCACCATCAAAACTGCTACTATTCACGATACTTACAATCTGATGCTTGCGTATAAACCGTTATTATCTACCTGAAATTTTATCATTCAATTAGGAAACAAAATAACATTCCATTCAGCGAAATTATAGATATCTGGAACGTAGATCTAGATTGCTTCAAATGACTTCTTCCTGCATGGAATGAAATAAATTTTATTTTTAATTAATCAGCCTTTTATTTTTTAACTGATTTAAAAATATAAAAGATAATGTAATTCAATATATTGCAATCATATTCTTTGAGACGCTATTCAAATAGTTTAAAGCAACGAGCGCAAATCAAACTTGTTATTTTTATTTTTATTCCTTTCTATCCTTTTATTTTTTTATCGATCTTGATTAAAACGCAAATTAGGTATGGTTCAATGCACGAACATTTATTTAGATTGCACGGCAGCAATTGTTACGTTTTTCTAGCGATTTACAGTAATTTGCATGCTTGGTGCCCCTCAATTGATGCGTTTGTTAGTTGGTTCTTTAGGCAAAACACAAAACACGTGAAGACTATGCGCTTAAGGGGATAAGTGTACTTTGGTGGTGATTTTTTAAGATTGTACAGCCAACTATGCTGCCAAGACCACATAAGCAAATTTACAATCCGTATCCCTCTTCGCATATGCTGACATATAGGAATTTTAAGTGCTTCATGCAACCTAAATCATGCAATAGACAAGCTCCAATTTAGTATAAGTAATATTTCGCGCTCGTGCTCAATATTGCGAATCAAAAGAAACTCACTAAAAGAACGCTATAGTCTTCAGTAGATGTAGCAAAAATAACAGAATATGAAACGATATTTTCATCAACTTCCAGTCATCATACCTCAAAAAAGTACTTAAAAGTTATTTTAGATAGAAAACATACTTTTAAGGAACATGTTGAAGACATGTTCACTAAGGTTAACTCCGCTTACATTGTAGAGACATTAGGCTTTATTTGGAAGCAGGCGACATGAAAAATGAGCAATGCCCTCGCCGGGACTCTAACCACGGACCTCTCGAATACGCGTCGAGCGTGCTGAGCACTACACCACGAATGCATGCTAAGAAGGCGGGAGAAATACTTTATAACATGTCCGTATACAGTTTACTTGGCAGGAATTCAAGACTTAATCTCGACAGCCAAAGAATTCTCTCTATCTCTTTGATAGAGCCAATATGTACCTATGCCGTACCAGTTTGACCAATTGCTCTCAAAACCCAACAGAAAAATTATATTTTTTCCAGGACAAGCTGCTAAGAAACATGGTCAGTACACCATGATTTTAAATGGTAGTTTGCTTGCATGACTATATTTTAACAGTTGGACATAACTTCTTTAATAAGACTTCAATATCGGAGTTTCCTGTAACTATTGCATTCACTAATCATGATCTTGGAGTATAATTAAATTTAAAAGACTAAGGATAGCGCATCACGCTCCCAGTTGCCCAAAAGTTGATCAAAAGACCAAGGTTGATCCAAGGTTGACCAAAAGTAACCAAATGATTAGTTTTAGGGTTTTCAAGTTTTCGAACATTTTATCTATCTTTGTGTTTGCACATCCAGCGGACTGGACTGATTTTTCTGAGTCATTGACACATACATCACTACGTTAGAGTACATTTATTAATGATTATAGTTAGCTTAGGACTTTATTCTTTTCTTTTCCACCGATAATGGAACAGCCATCCACTGGATTTATTTAGTTTCTTTGGAAAAAATCCCATTATTGGAGCTATTTAATAACTTTACGCTTGTGCCATATCCGCCAGATCTCTCCTTGCGAGGCAAACCAAATATATGTATCTAAAAAGAAAACCTTTCTGTAAATTAATGGTAAGAGGTCTAACAGGGAAGGAGTACAGACAGTATGCCCAAGCAACTCAGTTCTGCTCTAAGACTGTATTTAATTCCAGGGACACTTTATTGTTTATAACCTCCACCAATTTCCCTGCCCGAGAACGCAATTTCGCACTAATAGCGCGACGTTGTGAGCATCGTTTCATATTTTCGGCCAGATCTGCCATAGAATATATCAAAGGATTCAGTTAGAAACTCGCAGGTGGTTGTAGGCCTAGAGAAGTTCCAAGTAAGGCAAAGATTCACGTAACAATTTAGGAAAATAACGAAAATACCTAACACTTGAGAAAAACCACGAAAATGCCCATCCAGCTAGATCTTTTATTAGGATTCTAATTTAAGTCGAACTATTAATATTTTGAGGTCTTAATCACTCGGTCTGTGGTTGACTATTTGATGCAATGCAGTGAATTTTGGAGAGCGTGAGTTTTTTCTTCTCTGACAGTTAGCTGCATTAACTCGTTCGCAAAGATTCGAACTCAGTCGAACTACCAGCGTTCCGTGGTTTAATGACTCGGTCACGGCTGAGCACTTTGCTGGTGAATGTAAGTTTATTGCCTCTAATAGTTAGTTAGTATTTGAGTTGGCGAATACTAGCAAATCGGAGCTAGGTAATATAGCCCTATTTCTTCTAGTTCAATTTTAGCTTTATATTTTGTTTTATTTATCTTCTCGCAAATAGCAGTGACTGAAAATTTGTAACTTGTAAACAATTTTAATATGTCTACAAGTCATAGAATAAGATTTTACACGTCGTAAAATAAGCATTAAATTTTATTTTAAGCCCTATGTCATTATTAAGTTAAAACCAAACAGTTTAAATTAAGGGAAGTAATAGCGATAATTCTTATCAGTAATGGGGTTTCCATGAAAGAAAATTCAACTTCCTTCAGAACGGATTCTTCCTTCGGATTATGTGTCGGGTTAAACCACTTTTGCGAGAAGCCTGCCTTTGTGATTTCTGAGGGCTTCGAGTGAACATTTCTTGAATCACTTGCACATTTCCCTGAGTCTTGGCTGTTGACGGGGACAGCGTCTCCTAACAACTGAAGAGAACCATTAGCTTCGAGTGGCAATTCCTTATGGTCTTTGCATTTACCGAGGCCCGAGATTCTTTGACACCTGGCCAGCATCTTTTTACTTCTACCTGTCCACCAGTGGCGGCGTGGTAAAATGGCATCCCTGCTGTTAAGCAGATATGAGCTCGCTCACGTAAGATTAGATGTTGCGCCATGGTGCCTGTAAGGACATAAACGAAATAATCATGTTATACATGATTACTGTACCATTAAAGGAAAACAATTTTTGTTTCATGAAAATTCGTTAAATATTTAAAAAACCATAAAAATATTCGATAGAGAGTTAATTCTCATCCACCTTGTAAATGAGATATTTGGTCATTAATTTTTATGTCAAAAGATATTCGAGCATTGCGGTAACACACATAATAGAAAGCTAATTATGCCGGATTTTCCATGTAAAAGTTTTCTTTAGCAATTCCTGCGCCAAGGTATTACTTCCCTTAGACAGATACCAGTCGTATGTTTTGACATAATTAAATAAAAAAAAATTCCAGGAAAAACACTTATAATGAGGGTTTTAAGCATTAGAAATATTATTTGTAATCCTGAGCATTCAAACTGATTTTAAGAAACCAACGAATGTTTGACAAGTGTATTAATGCATGAATTTTTAAGAATATTTAAAGAAAACAAAACTTTCAACCCGAGGCATTAAAAGAACGTTATTTGTCAGGAAAGCAAAGAAGATGTTACAGATCTGTATTAAAACGCCCAAGATTTTTATAATTCGGTTATTTTCGCAAATGGAAGTAAATTCAGTATTTTGGGAAATGATCAAAAGCAAGTGGTATCGCGAAAATCCAATGCTGAACTTCAAACGGAAAGACATGTTCCTTCAGTAAAACATAGTGAAGATAGCTAGATTATTTAGAACTTTGTGAGTGCTTTCGGAAATAGAAAATTACTTTTCGTTGAAGGAAAAATAAATAAATTTATGTATTTAAATATTTTGAATAAAATTCTGAAAAGGACACTAAAAATGAAGATGCTATCACATTACTGTTGTCGTCAGGACAAAAGTCCCAAGCATAATGACATTATTTGCAAAATGTGGATGTTATATCACTGACCACGCGTAATTAAAATCTCTGCGCACAGTCTAGGTCTTAATCCTATGCCTGTGGTCATGTACAAAATAGAAATAATAATTTTTGAATTTTCAATACAAATGAGCTTATTGAATATATATCGCTATAGAATAGAAAATGTAAAAGAAAATTTCTTCAAAACTTTGCGGAATCCATACTTAGAATCTTATCAGTGAAATCGCAAAACGAAAATGGAGGCTTAATACATTACTAAACTACTTTATGGAATTTTCTGAGAAAAACCAAATATGCTTTTATGCTTCAAACATATTCGGACGTTATTTTCTACCTTATTCGGACATTATTTGTATTAATATTAGAGGTATATAATTTGATATTAATTTAACATTACTTTTAATTAATTGTAAGTCTTTTCAATTTTGTTTAGCTCTGGAATATTGCTTACAAGAAAAATGTTTCGTCTAAGTTAAATATTGAATTACGTTGTGCCTCACTACGTTGAGTCCTTATATGCTGCCTGAGCAAGGCGGCGATTTAAAGTACCAAATAAGACCAAAGTACCAAATAAGATTTGTTCATTTGCATTAGGTAAATACATACTTTGATTAAAAAAAGGGGAAGAAAATTAGTTGTAAATTTTCAGATTATCCTTTGGCTGTGGTGGTGTATTATTCCTATAATTGGAGTTCTACTCTGTTTAGTTATTTTCGTTTTTGCTGAAAACAATAATTGTTTTGTTCTTTCAAAGGTATTTATTGTCTTCCATGTTTCGAGGATATACGGAACGTCTGCGAACTCTGTACGAAGCCTGTTGAATATGAGGATCCGGATTTCAGGGAAGAGAAGTAGGTTTAACATTTTTACCAGAACTTTGCATTGTAAGCTGTGGTGGAGTTTCATTTGAGGGTTTCTGTGCTCAGACTAAATTTTGAGCACATTTCTTAGAGTGTTAAAAATATTAAATTAATATTTACTAGCCTAATTTTTTTATGATATTAAATTGACTGTTTAGGAAACGACTATCAGTTTTACTAAAATCGGCTATCACTATCAGTTTTTTCCACTATCAGTTTTACTAAAACCGTTAGATTGCATCGTGTTCAGTTTAATCTTCATAATAGCGTAGAGTTTCTAGAACAGCGTAGAACCTTGGAAGCAGAATATAATCGTGTTGTCTATCAAGATTTTGCGAATACGGAGAAGAAATCGGCCAAAATAGACGGGGATTTTCCGCAAGTTCATAATCTCAAAAAAAAAAAGCATTGCAGATATCAAAGCAAATACCAATTTTTACTAAAACCGTCGCATTCTAAAACCGTTGTTAATTCGGCACTGTTCTACAGTTTTTTAAGGTTTAGTAAAGTTTTGCACAATTTACTTTGAAAACAGAATAAGCAAAAAATCACTTTCCACCTGAGATTTCGAAAACACTCTCCCTATACCCTTAAGTGCAGCCTCTTCTCTCTATGTAAATCCCCATGCAAACTCGAATATTTTAGATAATCTCTACATATAATAAAACAAAGAGTCTGTTTTTGTGTGTGTGTGTTTTTCGTTCGTGTTGCGAGTAAGCTAATAGACCCAGAGCGACGAAATTTGGTACATAGGTGTATCTACACAAGAGCCAGTGCACCTCGAAGCGATTTTTTCGAAATTCGAATTCGAATTTTTTTTTATTTTATGTTTTGTGACCAAATTGCGTCATTTTGAGACATAATGGGCTACAGGAAAGCGAGATTTCACTCTATACATTTCATTTTTACATCGTCGTGAAGCGTAGACACTTAGCTATTTTACGAACTTAAAATAAATTTCGTATTTCAATAAATCGATTAAATACGAATTTATTTAGGAAGGTGAGCTTAACACCTTTTCAGCGGAATTTTTTTTAAAAAAACTTATTTTAAAAAATGTGCTGTTTATTTTCCTTTGATTTTTGGACACGTTGAACTTTAATCCTTTCGACTCCTTTTAAAAAAAGAATTTTGGAAAAATAATAATATTTTGTATTTTTTAAAAATTTTTTAAATGAAGCTTCCGAATACACTTCTCACATCTCAGATATTTTAAAATGTAGTTTTGGCAACAATTTTCCTTTCTTATTGTTGTTGATAGATTTTTGATGAAATTGCATCATTTTGAATAGTTTCATTCTTTTAAAAATTTCGGTTTGGCAACAATTTTTCATCGTATTTCTTATGCTACTGTTTTTAAGAGACTGAAAAGTTTAAGAAATTAAAAAGTTGTTTCTTTTTGCAACGGTAATTTGTTTAATTACTTTATTAGGATAATTAACATTTGTATCAAGGGATATTGCTTATTTCATTGTAATATTTTATACAAGTTAAATAGCTGTGATGTGACTGCTGACACATTTCCTCAGAAGATTACCTAAAGTATCATAACATTTCAAAATTTCAGAAAAAGGATCATTCAAACTATCGAGTACGAAAATGTTTAAACAATTTTAATTTTATTATAGAATTTTTATATAATTTTTTATGTTGTCATGGTGGTGCTTAAGAATGGGGATATAAATTATGCTTTAACAAATGTTTAATGCACATCTCAAGCAATTAATTTGCTAAAAATTCAAGATGTATATGTTTTTCTGGAGATACATCAGGGCTGTTTACAAAGGAGGGTTGGAATCTTAACAAAGAGAAAAAAATTGGAAGAACTTACGCGGCCATAGGTCCCAGGTGTGTCTTTTAGATATTTTTTCGGTACATTTAAAAGCCAGACGAAGGCTGGCCGCATAGCGGCTAATATCATATAAATGTCTTCCAAATGCATTCTTTTACAGTAAAAAGTATTCCTGTGTAACTATTTATAACGTAGTACGGTATAATACTGCACGTGATATCGCGCGTTCTGCGCAGAATAGCGCTGCGACTTTGTATTATCAATTTTACTTTCGCATGCAGCTTATACGTGTTAAAAATAATACTGCATGTTATAGAATTGCCACTTATTTAATATTTATACTATACATAATATTGGCATGTTCACTATTGTACTACAAAATTGTATCACCGCCGTTTATTCTATTTTTGCATTCTACATAGCAACTGTATAAATTAACTATTTTTGTATTTGCTTTTACGTCTGAAGTTTCTCTCAGTTTATTATCAGCTACATTGCTACCGCATACAAAAATCTCGAAATCAGGTACGCCCTTCTTGCTGCAATTTGCAGTCTAGTGAATCAAAACACGTTAATATTCAGCCTGGAAACTCTTTTCCTTTAACAATAAGAGTTCCTTTAATCATTTAAGTCTAACCATGTCTCACGTGATTTCCCAAATCTTTCTCTAGTCACATGATCACTCATATTACTCTTGTTCTGATAAGATAGTCCATGGAAGCATCAACTCAGGCAGTTTTAAAACAGACAGAACGTAAATAGCTGATAAGGCAGTGGATCATCTGTTCTGTACACGACTCGAAGAAACGCGAAAGTGATGTATGAATGGCATTTACTTAAAAGTCCGATTTATATAACACGTACAAGTTATATAATACAAATGATATATGTACGCGAGTTTGTTAGAGTGTAAATTCTCTACGTGTAACACATATGCCGAATATGTTCTTGTCGTAGTGTTATTTTCTTGTCGAAGACGATTTAAAGGTTAAAAAATATTAAAAGTTAAAAAAATACAGCCATTTTACTATGGATGTGGAGTCTAACCAAACCGAGAACAAAACAAATCGCTGTGTACATGAGAACTGATTTCGAATTTATGACTGTCTGATATTTTTGCTTAAAAAGCATCAAAGAATTCAATTTTTTCTTTTCGCCCTTCTTTTCTCGTCGTTCTGAATCACATTAATCAAGATGATGATATCTCTGCTAACGCTGGAAATAATAAATAATATAACAATAAACAGTAACTAAAGTTAACGACTCATGCCTTAAACCCCATTCATGTCGTACTATCTTAAAACTAATATCAAAAGAGGTCAAATGCAAAGAGGTCAGATGCAGAGCATACAAATCTTTAAATTAGATCATAATAATAATGTTTATAATGTCCTACTAATTGCATTATTGCAATCTTAAGTTTCAATATTTTAAATATATAAAAATGAAATCTTACGTGTTTTCAAAAATAAGTTTTAAAACTAAGGATTCGTTTTTAAATTACCTTACACGTCGTTGCCGTCTCTAACTTCAAAACAAAGAATAATTAAATTAAAGATTTTGCTATTTTCAGCGTTTTCAGATATTGAGTTAGTACTTTTGTGCATTAACAGTTCATGTTAATTTTATACAGAAACGTGCCAGAAACACCAAAAACTTAGCCAAAACTTCTGAAACGTTTTTGCAAGTATTTACATGTGAAGATACCTGTAGTAAATCTGGATAATTTTATCAATTTACATCCCAAATATAAAAAGTGTAAGAAAATATAACAACACTTAATGCTCTACGTCAACGCCACGTACATTTTTTCTATTAGCCTCTTCTAATATAAGATACTTTTTTATGCTTTTTATGCACCAGTACGATATCAGAGGCTTCAGAATGAACTTTAGCGTTAAATTAAGTAAGTGAAAAATTCTGAGGTGACCACTTCCCTGAAAACCACCAGTATTTCTCGGAACATAAACAAACATCGATATGAGTATTATCTAAGGGCGATCATAAATGAACATGGATATGAGCATTACATTTGCGAGGCGACAACCTCCTCTGAGGATCAGAATCATCTAAGAAATATATATGGGAGTCTTTGTGAAGGTTTCATTGTATTTTTGTATCATTCTTTGAAATCTGTAGCAGTTTCCAGTCTGTAGAAAGTTATGAAATTTGTATAGGTTTTAATTCTAGAAGAGTGTAGGTTTTACTTGATTTCTAAAGCGCGGAGAAATTAATGATCAGTTAAGTGATTTATTTTATTTTTAAATACCAAAGCGTATAATGACGTCCTTAAGAATATAAAATTTTTGTTTATTTTAAACACCTCCAAAAATTCAAATGTGTTGCAAGCAATTAACGTAATTGGATTTGGAGCATAGCAAACTTCTGATTTTCTCGAACGAAATATTTCTCATTTTTCAGTTAGTCGGATGAAATTAGCTCATATGAATAAAAGAAAAGGAAACTGAGAAATAGTGATCTTGCAGTATCTGGAAACAAGGAGGAAACCACGTTGATAAACTCGAGAGGAATTCAGGAATCTAATTTGCTTCTGAATGCGTTAATTAGTCGATTCAAAAGCAACATTCCTTATTTTAACAGTAGTCTATTGAGCGGCTAGCAGCCTTAAATAGTTAACGTAAAAATGAAAAACATATAATGATTTTAGTGAAACCAGCTATCATAATTTCATAAAATTTTTAAATAGATGCCTTATCATTTAATGCATTTTTATTTTTAATTTAACCAAATTAGAAATTAGAAAAATATTCTTAAGAATGGCGTTTATTGCTTTTAGATCGCCTAATTTGTCACTCGATTAAATCTTAAAGTTAAATATCTTCCGCTTTATTAAATGGCAACACGTTAACTCATAGAAGATAGAAATATTTCATTTCAGGCGATGCCAACGCATTACTTTTTCTTTAGGTGGCTGCAGTCAAAGACCAGAGTAGGAAAATGGGAACATGAGCATAGCACTAACATGTTGCCATTTAATATAATCCCGCATAACATTGATCAAGTTCGACTCAGTGCTTATCGTATGTTTTCGATGACAATTCATTCCTTCAGGTGGCGTAGCAGCAAAGAGACTGGTCAGGAAATTCAGCTGACGGCAGAGTGGTGAAGAGCATGGAGCTGAGCTGTAGGTAGAAGAAAATACTAGTAAGAGAGTTAGCCGAAATTTAGGGTATAGAAGGAGATTGTCTGAAACATTATATGGTTTGAAAGGAATGGACCGAAAAGGAGGAAAGAAGAGAGGGACATTTTCAAGAATATTAATAAAAGTGCAGACTGGTGCTCTAATTACTCATTATTGTCATTATCATTGATTTACGCGAGCATTTGATAAAAAGTATGGAACTTATCGATTAAACTGTTACAAGTTTTAAGTGCTAGTATTTATTTGTTGTTTGGGAATTATAACATTAAATTCATTTTTACCAAATGCTGAGTAAAAGTCCTTCACAGTTTTAAATATTTAATTAAATACAGAAATATCTGCATGATTTGTTTTTGTATTTTGAACATTTTAGCTACATCAATTAAAGAATTACGTGATTCAGCAACAACTGTCAGGTCCGGTGCAGCACTGGTAATTTACTAATTTTTAGACGTTTCAGGTTTGCCATTCTGAAGGGCTTTAGAAAAATTAATTTCGGAGCTAATGGTAGTTTTCGTGACTGTTTTATTTGTGGAAAATTTGGGCAACCTCAGTTCGAAGCCAGGTGTCCTTCGGCCTCACTGCTACAACAAACTGACTTTTCAGTTTTTCTTTTATTAGGGCATGCCTGGATTTTGTCCTGTTGTTCACATTTAACGCACTTTGTATTCAGCTTACAGATTTTCGAAGAATGCTGCCACATGGTTTTTAAGCAGCCGAGTTTGTTTATTAAAACTGAAAATAAATGTTTTACATTTTGCCGAACAGAAACAGTCTGGCGCGCTGAAGATAAAATGCTTTATTTTGAATAGTTTTGCCACTGATAGCTTTCAAATAACTAAGTCTGTAAATCAAAAATTTAATAAATTCGTACAAAATAAGAAATAAATAAAAACAAAACCAGTTAGAAATTCAGAATACGTGCTTTGAGGTGCATATGTTCAAGTGGAACACTACGCGCATTCAAAGTTTGGTAGCTGTGTGCGCCACGAATTTTCTCCAACGCGAGAAACGTAGACGCATACATACAGACATATATACAGATTCTTCATTATTTAATGCTAGAATAGATGTAAAGTCCAAAAAATTTCCTTCAGATGCTGACAATAAATTAAATGTATTTTACCTTCTCCAACAAAGACTTTATTTAAGATTTATTTACTTTTAAGTTTATATTTGAATTGAGCAATAAGATCATTCTGACATTAAAAACTTAGTAATGTTAACACTAGAATTACCACAGCATGCTATAACTTCGTAATTTGTTCTCATTGCACATCTTCAGGGACTCCAGTGAAGAGGAAGAGCAAGCCGAGAGCTACGACCCCTCAGTGCAGAAAGAAGAAAGTGATGAAGAAGACTACGAATACCAATATGATGAAACGAAATCATTAGAAGATATTAGCGTTTCTTCATATTTAGATTCCGAACCCAGGAAAAGGAAGAGGCGTCTGGCGAGTATGGATGATTTAGAAGATGACGACCACGAAGAAAAAGTTTAGATTTTAACTCAATGTATCAGTCGTAATCGCATACTTCAAAAGAAGAGATTTAATCATACTACCTTTTGAATTTTTTACCTGAGAATTTAGCAAATTAGTTATTGATTTGTAAGAGTTGAGTTTTAGTTGTATGTTCTAAGTATCTAATGAAGAAGATTTTTATTAAAGCTATTTTAAGAAATACGAAATTATTCGCTAGAAAATATCGAAATATTTAGAGAATTATTTCTAAACAATATAAGCAATGTGGTTGAAATAATTTATATTAATTTCACATAACACAACACAAAATGTTGACTACACTCATTAAAATATTGCGTTATATAAATACAAAATAGCTGATATTTTGGAGGCCGTTCCACTAGCTTTTTGCATTTTTTTAAAATAGACAAACATATGGGATTTGATTTTGCTCATATATTGGAATGTCCGATTCTTGCAACGTCAGGATATTTGTTACAGGTCAAACTGTACTGAGCTCAGATCTTTCAGATTGTTAATTTTGCTCGGGATTAATTATTGGGGTGTAGCCTAGTCAGTGTTGCGAACGGGCTGGCTGCATGGGCGTTTTCGTGGTTTTCCCCATGTGTAACGTGTATACGAGCCAGTTTCCCTTAGAAAGTTCTCCACGAAGGCATCCCTCCCCTTAGGCAGATAGCCCTCGTGTGCTTTGCCGTAATTGAATAACCCAACCCTAGTCAGTGTTCTTTCCGTTTTTCCGTTTTCCGTTTTAAGGTGTGACTTTACATAGGTTCAGTGGCGATGAGATATTACAAGTTGTTTGAAGTTAAGATCTAGATTTGTGGGTTTTCCGGATGTGTAGGTCACTTGTAAGGGAACAGAAGAATAGGTTATGTTTGTATCTCCTTTGATTGCACAGACGCAATTGTCGCTATTAAAGATGTTACTTCCTTTAAAGAAAATCTGGGCCATGGCCGGTGAGTTAATAACTTAGGAAGAATTTAAAGCTTCTGATTTCGGTGCAGGTTTTTAAAAAGAACTGATGGGTGCGGCAACATGTTGATATGTTATTCCACTCTTCTTGCCACTTGTGGCCCACATGTTTGTTTAGGGTTTGTCGTAGTTTCGATTTCGGAAACTTGATGTTGAACAATTCGCCTTTTTGGGAAAGAGCTGCTTCTTTTGTAAGACTGTCGGTAGTGTCAATGCCAGAGTTGCCATTGTGCTCTTTGATCCAAGTTATGGTTATTTCAGCATTGAAATCTTTAATGATGTGGTTATTTTACGAGCCAGGTGAGAGCGATTGTCTGGATTTCGGATGGAGAGTACGACTGTTTGGCTGTCTGAGTTAATTTATATTTTGGAGAAGATGTTTACTGACGCTATTTGATGCAGTTTTTATTGCTGAGAGTTTCACTTCACGTATACTATTGGAGCTGTTTAAGCACCCTTTACATTTTATTTCGGAATCCAAATGATATTGAATTGGGAAGAATGCTGCACATCCGACTTTTCTTTCGATATTTATTCGTCAGGCTTTGTTTCTTGGGTCGGTGTCCTGTTGGATTTTTATTGCGGTATGAGGATAGGCCGGATGTCTTATGTATGCAGGAGGACCTTGTTCGGAATTGTCTGTAGAACAGATGTAATCTTTGAAGCTGATGCTTTTTATGAGTTGAAGGACTGAAGAGTAAATAGCCTCATCGATTGCTTAAAGATGTAGCGGCATAATGCCTGCTAAGACATTCAGGGCTACGCTGGAGGAGCTTCGAAAGCAAAGTGTGATATTTAACATAAAATGTTGGTGTATAAGTGTAAGCAATCTCATTTTTCTTTCCATCATCGGCAGGGCCCATACCGCCTGTATCGTCATCATTAAAGATCGTAACGTAACTCAACCTGTGACGATCTTTGTGATGACGGTTTTGTATAGGATCTTGGTAATGTGAGTGTTCTGTCCCCTGTTAAATACTTGTATCCTGCGAATGCTGTAACCAATTTGGTCGGTGCGAATCTTTATATCCTGGAGATGTTCTATGAAGTTGAATTATTGGTCGAGCTGTAGCTTAGATTTTTTAATGATTTGACATTTTAAATTTTACATCAATTTTTATTGAGGCTTGTTTTGTAATTTTCTGTCCTGGCTTTTAAATGCCATTACTTGCGACTTTGGGGATTGAGATTTTTAGTATATATCTCTTTCAAGATGCTAAAATATATGAACTATTTCTTGGCAGTTTTGCTGAAGGATTCTCTGTTTTCTTCCACTGACTACAAAGGCGACGTCGTCCGCAAACAGCTGTACTTTGGACAAAATTAGGCCATTCCTAGTTTACAGCATTGCTGAAAGTGATGTTTCAAAGATCTGCGCTCAGGCTCCTTGGGGACATCCACGTGATAATGGCGGGTCATCATAACGAATCAAAAACCTTTTTAAGATCGTAACACAGGATGGCCGAGTGTAGATTGCTTATTTTATTCATATTAACTTGGTCTGGGACTGCTTGTATGGCGTAAGTTGGGGAGGATTGTTGTCTGAACCTATAGATGATTTGTCCCAGTTTAAGACATTTAAGGAAGGTGTTAAATTTGAGGTGTTTGTTGCAAAATTTTAGAATTATGTCGGGTTCGGTGTGGTGGATAAGTTTAACAATTTGGCTGCAGATTCTATCGATGGCCCGGGGCTTTGTTATCAATAGGAAATTTGATAATTTACATTAATTCAGCTTGGGTGAATGGCGTGTCGTTTTCGGAGTCTGGAGGATACTTATTGTGGCGGGTAGGTTTC
>KK114867.1:70509-90215 GCA_000611955.2 Stegodyphus mimosarum | reverse complement strand
ATTGCGTTCAGGATATTGAGGGTGGCATCACTGTTGTTGGTGCTGAGTTACTGGTGAGTGGGAGATGAAGCTCAGTAGGTTCGAAGATTTTATTTATTGGTGTATGTGCGGCAATGTGTCATTCATAATAGACGGTCAACCTCTCCGAAAGGTTGGTCATGGAGGAAGAGGGCGTGAGAGAGCCTCGGACTGCACCGAAGTATCTCTCCCGGAATAACTTCTGGGACGGAAACTGAGTAGTTTGAAAAGCACGGCGGTACCTAATACTTTGCATGGATGCACATGTGAAAGCCTTGCTTCAACTGTACCCGTAGGGGAAAAATTATACTTGAAAATATTTATTCCGGGTTATTATAGCAAATTCTTTATTACTGCGAAATATATTTCAATATAATTTTTTCGGTTCCACGCTAGCATCCAAGAGTTATTTATTAAAGAAAATTTTGCTACAGATTTGGGATTATTACTTACTCTTATTTATATTAACTATGCGATAAGTGAAATCCATACAATGCGTTTGCGTTTCTTATATAAAGGTTGTGGGGTTCAACTCTTTAAATCTATAGTTCTAACTCCGAACCCCACGAACACTTAATAAGCGAATAATCGCTTAAGTGTGAACAGAACACGTGAGTCTTGAAAAGGGTTTAAAACCCTATTATTATTTAATATATTTACAATCAGTTCCGGCTTGGAACTTTACAATAAAGCCGCCACTCGGTCTTGAACTTAAATACTAATAATTTGAACTAAAATTAACTTAACTAAAGCTCTTGATGAATATAGCCGAAGCTATCAAAATCTAACTAGTTGGACCCTAAATATTAATTAAGTCGGCGAAGCCTAGCAAGGGCCTAAGATATGGCCGAGCGTAGCAACAGCTAAGAGAGGTGTAGCCAGACGGCAAACGCGCGCTAGTCAAGAAATCAGACTCTCTCTCCCTTGAAGTCGGTTAAGTCACGACTTAAATAGTACTCATTCTCATTTGCATTACCTGCGTTTCTGAATTCACATTCTGGCAGGAAATTGTAAGCTGAAATTAGAATAAGATAGAAAAGATACAAAACTTAAAATAACTGTTAATTAACATAAAGGAAACCTTACAAGCTGTCTTTTAGAAAGAAAGAATTGCTAATCGCATCGTCATGCAACATAGTAGGAAAGAAAATGAAAAAACTGCAGAACGTTCAGACTTCGTATATGGGACTGCTTATAACATTTAGTTGTGCATCTTCTTTTTTACTGCAATCGACAGTACCAAAAGTATTTTCATATCTAAGCCAGCCTTTATTTTCGCAACCTTTGGCCGTCGTCATGCACTTCCAATTGCAGAAGTGTTTTAAATCAGGAGACTCTTCATATTTTAGCAATGTCAAAATAAAAATATATATATATATGTATATGTATTTTGGCCTAATAACGAAATCTAACTTTTAATGTATTCTCCCGATTTCTATGTTTATATTGGGGAAAGTTTTAATACTCTTTATGAAAGAATTAAAATAGAAGAAGTTTGACTCTCGATGACAAAAATTGACCGGGATATTTAATTTCAAAAGTTGCAATTTTTAACTTGTCTCGAGGGATCAGTTAATTAATTAGAATAATTCGAGAAAATATGTTAAATGATGTGAAGGCAGCCAAAAATGTGTGCAGTCTAATAAGCGGTACAAAGAAGTCATGTGCAGCCCACGCCAGAGTTTTTACAAAATGTATGAAAATTTCCTAAATATTGGGACTCAAAGCATGTATATTTGCGTGATTTAATATGTTTTTATAATTGAAAGTATATATCTAGGACCAATAATTGCAAAATTAAAGGGTTGAGTATGACTTTTGTAGAAACACGGTGTATATAACCTCTTTGATGCTGAGTCCAACAGTTCGAAACTTTGGTAAATTAGAACAAATGCCGACGCTCTGAAAATCTTAGTCCAGAAGAAATTACAAAATGTTTAAGGCTTTCGATTATGAATATGATCATTATCGATTACGATTATGATGATGATCAATTATGATCACTAAACACTGAAAATAAAAAAACATGTTGTTTTGTTCCACTTCATTATGTGGCTGTCTGTCAAGTAATTATGGTTTCTGCTCTCTGAAATTTGAATTCAGATTTCCAGTTATATAGATCGTCTTACTGTCCCTCTTAGTTCGGGAAGTTGGAATTCTATCGTATATGCGACGAGCTATAATTATCTCTGTATGTTTCGAAAGTGCAGTCAAACTTCGTTATAACGAACCCCTGGATAAAACGAATGAACCTTTTGGTCTCCTCCTATACACGTAATATTATTTTACATGCATATATCGAATTTCCAATGTATAAAAATCCATTTTAATGAATTTTATGCTAATCTTGAACTAAACATTTTTGTAAATTTAAAATATTTTGGTGAATTTCTGCAATTTTCAAAAGGAGACCTTAAATTTACCGTGTTTAGGCTATTAGAATAAAGAGAATCTTCTAAGTTACTGTTCTTTTACATTCACCCTCACTTTTCTATGTGTTATTAAAAAAAGTCTGATGTGTACATCACATGATGCACTTCTAAGGCCTTTGATATTACACACTTTTTTTTCTTGTAACTTCGTATAATTTTGTTTTTTCATGACGAATATGAAATTTCCCCAAATGTAAGCATAGAAAGTGGGAGATCGCTTGAAAAGTTAAATTTCTCTTTTTGTCCAAAATTAATTAAAACAAATTGACATTGTCAAAATATAAATATGTTCGTCATTTAAAACACTTCTGTAATTGGATGTATATGACTATGACCAACAGGTGCGAGATTAAATGCCGGATAAGGACTTTTCAGCCCTGTATGGCGGAAGGGTGTGTGTGTATATATATATATATATATATAAATTTTAGTTCAACCGATTGCATTAAAGAGGTGCACAACTAGATGTTATAACCGTGCCATAAACAAAATTTCATAGTTCTACAGCTAGTCTTTTGTACCAATATAATTCTGACATACCTGTGTCCCCCCAAAAAAAATCTATTTTAAAGCCTTTTAAAATTCATTTTATAATGCGTTTTTAGAAAAGGAATCCTTTATTTTGTTCCTACTTGCAGACGTCACGCAAAAAAAAAAATCGCAGATGGATTCGGGAGTGGTTAAAATTTCCGTTGAAATATGTATCCGAAAATTTTCAGGATTACAATACTTTGTTTACTTCGTAGAAAGAAGTAAAAAAATGGCTGGGCGAATGAGGTGTAGCCAAAAAATTTAGCTCTTAGTCCTTGAAAAACCACACACATGCTAAACATATCTTAGGGCACCTTACTGTATCAGGCGTTGAAGCAAATCATCATTTTTCCATTGGGAAAGAGAGCTTGAATCGGTTCTTTGATTCCATTCGAGTTCTGTTAATGAGCTGTCAAGGTATTTTTCAAAATTGATGCTGAATTAAAGTTGTAAACGTGTATTTTAAATGGAAATGTGTGATTTCAGGAACGGGTGTAGACCATGATTTTAATGCCAAGTAATTAATTACGGTGAAATTGAAAATCAGTGAAAACATTTAATTAATTATGCATACTAGTAATTGTGATTAATTTTTAATACTCGATTTTACATTAAGGTTAGTAATTTTTTAAGGAAGTGACGATGCTAATTACTCTTTCTGTGTGTTTCATCAATCAATTTTTACACTATTTTGTAAGATGGTCCATTTATTCTTATCAGAATGGATATAGTGAACCAAATTTTCAGTTCGTTGAAGTTCATAAAAGCAAGGGTGGACTGTAATACATCGAACAAAGTTTTAGGGAACTTAATAATCTATTTTACACTTACTCAATGCGTTTGCGTTTCTTAGGCTGATGTAATAAATAACTTATCATACTCTGAAATAATATCCATTAGGAGATTAATCTTCATCGTACGATTAGCAAATATTTGGGTTGCCAAAATAGTTAATGAGAAATTTATGTTTAACCAGAAAGGAGCTCAGTTGCACAACAATAAATCCAGGCGTTATTTTTAATCGATGTATTTTAGTATTTCTCCAAGAAAATCTCTTTTCAATGCCATGAAAGATTAATCTTACTTTAAGCTGTGTGAAAGGCAATATTTCTTTTGCTTGTTTTCTGCAGTCGTTAGACGAATGACGTTAGTACTTAACCTAGGATTTATCTTAATAAACGTTATTTCGCGAGCATTTACAAACTCATTTCTTATATGGCCGCTTTGCTAGTCATTTCCATCTGCTCACTGTGATTGACACACCGTAGTCTGAGACATATTTAGTGCAATAAAAGCCCCGTCTGAGTAAAATCTAGACACTTAAGCTCATTTGAGATAGTAGCTCTTAGACTATCCTAACGATAATCATCAGATTATGACGCATGTTGACGTTAGTCGGTTTGCGTTACAAGCTTAGTAATCTGTTACAGTAACAGCAGTTTAATATAATGCAGTTAATATCATTTACGAAATGTACGTTTTTCTTAGTTGTAGTTCTTTTGCCGTATTAGAAATAATTATGTTAGTTAGTTCCAAAACGTTATTAGAACATTTCCCGTACAAAATTAAAATAAAAAAAATTACTCCCTTTGTTAAAAAATTCTCAAAAAATCACATTACATGTCTGAAACTTGCAATAATTGAATTTGGTTGTTAGAAGACATTGATGTACTCTCTATAAAAGCGTATAAGAGACGCTATCATGCGAAATAAAATAGTTCGTGTAGTATGCAAAGACAATTAAAGAATTTCGTAAACTATTCGACATGATGTCACACTTTCACCAAATGACATTAAGCAAAGAAACTCATGTTTTTGCTCTTTGATTAGAAATAAATCTTTGTCATTCCACAACCAACTTGTGTTCTAGATTTCTTATTTCATATTTCTCATTTCTCAGTAATTTAAAGGTAGTCAAAATATCAATAGTTTTATTCGTTTAAAATTTCTACATCGATTGTTTTATTAGCTTAACTGTATCATTTGTAAATACAGTCGTACGTGGATATGAGTCCACTTTGAAATACGTCCAATTTGGTATACGTCCTGTATGGTCATGAAAATGTTTCTTTGGTACACGACATTTAGAATACGGTGAGTCTCGACTACGAGCTTAACTCTTTCGAGAGTATTACTTAAATCTTTCAAGACAATGCTACGACTGCCCATGAGTTTTCAGGATGCCTTTTGCTACTATTCAGTAAACAACTCGTCCTATAACTCTGAATATACACATGATTTTATGTTTTAGTTATAAGGTATTTCTCCCGCCTTCTTCGCATGCCTTCGTGGTGTAGTGGTCTGCATGCTCGACTCGTAACCGAGAGGTCCGTGGTTCGATTCCCGGCGAAGGCGTTGCTTATTTTTCATATCACCTGATTCCAAAATATCCTAATGTCTCTACAACTGGCGCCCGAACTAAAAAGGTGGTGGATGATGATTCTCCACCACCGCGATTTGGCGATTGGGTCCCCAAAACCCCAGTCGCCCTTTAAAAGGGGGAGTATATAAGGTATCTCTTCCGCGTGCTTTCGTGGTGTAGTGGTCTGCATGCTCGACGCGTAACCAAGAGGTCCGTGGTTCGATTCCCGGCGAAGGCTTAGCTCATTTTTCATGTCTCCTGCCTTCGTAATAACCTAATGTCTCTACATAGTGAGTGCATTTTTTAAAAAATTCATTAACAATTAAATTTAGCAATAATAATAAATTTTTAATAATAAGCAAATTTATTTCTCTTATTATTATTTTATATTAAGTTCTTTCAAATGCATATGACACCAAACTGTGTCTCCTTAAAATAATTCTTAAAAATATGTAATGATTTTAATGAGTCCCGCTAGTGTAATTTCTTAAAATTATTTAATATTTCTAATGAGATTTTTCCCGATTTAAATGCTTTTTTATTTGAATCAATCAGATTAAAAAGTAGAACAAATACACTTGTTATTATATAGTTTTTAAAATTCCGGGAATCGCAAAAAATATTCTTAAGAGCTTGTTTATTGCATTTAAATCGCTTAATTTGTTCATCAGCAAGAGCCAGATTAAATTTGAAAGTTGTATGTCTTAAACGTTACTGATTGGCAACACGCCGGTGCGTAGAATAAAAAAAATATTACAGGAAATGGCAACACATTGGAAATAACCATTCAGGTTAGAATAGATGGAGTAAGCCTTTTCCCTATGACCCGTGCAATGAAAATGAAGCCATGAAACGTCACGGTATACGTCACGACTGATAAGGTCAGCTTCCATTAGCCAGAAATATAAGAATATACAGAAATAGTAAAATAACGTGTTTATGGCATTTACCTATGAAATGCAACATTAGCTGGTGCATAGCCGGAATGCTTGTTGCCTCCTTGAGGCACTGCATTGACACATTTTATGTCACTGAGCAGTTTTAATGCAATTACAATCAAAACTTTCGTCTTATTCGTGCGCTACATGACGGCGGCCATCACCAGTCGTTGTTGATTCTTCCTCGTCTTTAATTTTGTTACGTCATGCTTACTTCATTTATTCTAACCTTTATGGAAATAACCCTCGTTTATAGATTGAAAGTAAAATATTATCTTACATTTTGCCGAATGGCAACAGTAGGGCGCGCTAGAGCGAAAAGTGTGTTATATCGAGCAGTGTTGCCATTGCACGATTTGAAATTGTCATTGAGTTTTTTTTTATAAAAAAATTTCATTAAATTCCAACAAAATATGAAATTAATAAAAAAATTGAAATTCAAAATTCAGGATTCCAGTTTCATATGTACTGCTGGAGGACGTGGCTTTGAGTGACATCGTTTCTCTATAATAGGAGAAAAATATACATAAATATACACCTATAGACATATAGATTTTTCATTATTTAATAATCAAGTTTGTCATTCTAATGATTTTAGAATGTTATAGTGCAGTTCGCGCTTAGGCTTTCGTTTATATATGAATGAAGTATTTTAGAAATACTTCGATTTGTCCGTTTGAGAAAATACTAGATGGAATTCGGACAACTTACTAGCAACTTAACTGGTTATTTAAACACAAATGAAAATTTTAAGTTATTGTTTCCTCGCTTTCATTTAAATTAATATTCAGGCTGTAGAACTACCACAACTCTTTTTGTAAGTATGATTGAAATTTCAAAATTTTCTGCCAGTTCTTAGAATCGTGTTTCCATAAAACTTATAGGATCTAACTCTCTTTGTCGACATCAACTGATCTAGATCCTACTAATGAACCTGACTTCTCGCACAGATACAAAATTAGAAATAATACCAGCCCAGAAAAAGGATGAAAATAATTCTTTATTATTTTCAACTATAAACAGAAAGGCACGTACTTCGTTCTTTACAGTAACACCGACAACTTGCGGTGGAAACTAAGAGTTTGTAACACGATAAATCCAAGACTAAAAGAGTAGTACTGGACTAGCACCTCAAGCTACGGCTAAACTAGGTTGACTCGACACCCTCACGGGAGTGATAATTTCTCAAATGGCCAAAAGGCGTATCAGCATAAAAATAAAATCGGAAATGAAATGTGCGATGTCTAGCGAAAATACGCTCTGAATAAACTCCAAGGTTCACCCGTTTAAATACTCACTTCACTTAACTTTAAATTTACATCCTGGGGAGGAAATGCGAGGGGAAGTAGGAAAGATAAAAAAAATCTGAATAATAGAAATGAAATAAGGGGAATCCTACAAACTGTGTATAGAATCAACATTAACTTCTGCTGCTATTCTTTTAGAAATACTATCCGCTGAGCGGTCAGCCGCCTCAGATAAAAATAAAATAAAATAAAATAAGATTTAAAAAATATCTGAAAGCTTTCAGATTTTATATTACACCCAAAGGGGCTGTAACGATCATGAGGTGAGAATCGTCCGTTTTACATTAGAAGACTTCCTGTTTTCAAGAGAACTAATCTTCACGTAAATTAACTACGGAAGTGTGTTAAGGGCATCCTTTGTGTGGTTTCCATGCGAACTATCACCCAGTGTCCGCTAAATGACCGGATGGTAATTTTTCACAGTAGAAACTCGGAAGGACCCTCCCGTGCGATTTCATTTCGAATTTAAAGTAATATTAAGAGAATATTAAGAAAGAGCTTTTTAGGGAGAGACGTTTAGATGTGGCCGTAAATACAGTCGCACCACGCGACTGTTCAGAGCCCCTTCAAGCGGTAGATTTTGTATGTATGGCTGTAATGACTTATTGTTTTACTTTTATTACTCAAAAAATCTTTATTAAGTTTTAAAATAAATATTTAAAGGACAGCTGATTTGTTTATTCATCCATCTCGGATGCTCTAATGTTACAGCTATATATAAAAATGGTGGCAGCGGTGGGATTAGAAATCCACGAAAAACGTTACGGGTGTTAGTCCTGATATAAAAGAATGTCAGTCTCCTGATTTCAGCTCAAGTTGTGGGACTGTCATTTTGTAAAATATCATCAGCATTTTTTTTTTAAATTTCGTGCGATCGTCTCGTGTCCGAAGTTATTCCCGTGTAGGAAGGTGTAAAAAATGTTTTTCATCCGTGTTAGAAGTGGACCGTCAGGTTCCAAAAATCCAGTTCGGAGTTCATCAGCGACTTATGGGATCATCAGTGTCCGAAACGTGAAGCACTGGGATGTTTTATTGGGCTGTGATATAAGTGTCGATATAATCAGTGTCCGAAAAGTGAGAAGTTGTAGAGTGTTGCGACAAAAGTGATATAAGCGTCTGGATCATCAGTGTCTGGAAAGTGAAGTGTTGGAAAAGTTTGTAGTGTGTAGTGATAAAAGAAGTTTCGGGATCATCAGCATATATAAAAATCTGAAGTCTGTTCTTAATTAATTTGTGACAACATCCTTTGTTCCAAGCATCAACCTATGTATCAAGTCCACAATCCAGGCGGGTAAGTACCTTGGATTTTTATATGAGGCAGTGAAGTAAATTAGTTTATTTATGTAATTTAGTTCATACAAGTTCAGATAACTGTTTTAAGTCTACATTGTAATTGTTTCGACATTTTCTGTAAAGCTTAAAGAAATGTGTTGTTTGGGTTTTATGTTTAAATAAAAAGCATAAATTTTAGAATTTGAATCTGTGTTAATAGATGTTTTAATATCTGAAATGTTAATATGCTGGGCTGAGATTAAGCTTATATAACTAAATGTATAAAAGAGAAGAATTACTGTAATTTGGAAGGTTCTAAGGCTAGCTGGTATTTTGACATATCATTTCTAAGACGTCTTGACTGTTTTAAAGTGTTAGAACTTTGAGCTAAGGTGTGTAAAACATTATTTGTGTAAGATGTAGGGATTTATATTTATTTTAAAAAAGCAGTCACATTTAATTTTAAGTTACTTTCCTATAAGCCTTCATTCCCCTAATTGTCAGTGCCAGAATATTTAAATTTGGTAGCGCGCGTAAGAAATGCAAATTCTACCAGTGGAAGAATAAGTTAAATATCGACGTTCCAGTAGAAAAAGAGAGAGTCCGGGAAATTGCCGTCCGGGAAACCGCCACGTCAAACCAGCAGTAACGCAAACTTCTGTTTAGCAGTTACTGCTGGTTTGACGTAGCTTAATCGCTGTTATCTTGCTGCCACTAGACTCATTTACGCGTTGTAGGCTACAGGATTAAATGAGCCCTGTAGAGTAATTCAACTATTTGTGAACATCTTAAATTCTTAAGTTTGATTCTACTGTTTCAGTTACCGCCCAAGTTTAGTATGTTAGCGTCAAGTTGACGCGTTGTGAATAAGTTAAAGAGTTTAATAAAGGACAGTTTTAACCCTTTCTCAGTGCAATCACTATTTCTCAAGCTTCTACACAACAGAAGGGCAGTAGAACTTTACATCTGGCGCCCGAATTTCTAATTCGAATCCAATGGCCAGTAATTAGGACAGACAATCATGCCTACAAGAGATAGAAGTCGTAGACCCGGTGGTGACAAGCCCATTGGATGGATTTGGCTTTTTAATACACACGATGCGAGCAGCTATCAAGCCAGCAGTGGTGTGTCTCCTGAAACTTTAATGTGCCATTTAATAGCATGATCCTTATGCTTAATAAGGTATAGATTGTCATTTAACATGAATCGCCAGTTATCATTGCCGTATTTTTTAAAGTACTTCCTCTTAATCCAGCTTTTCCTTTGTTATGATGCCTATAGACTGCCCATTTCCAAAGTTTTTTGTGTGTATCATTATCCAATGAACCAAAGACTTTGCTTGACACTGCAGGAGGTAAAAAACTTTGCGCGGTAAAAAACTTCGTCATTTCCTGCAATCGCTTGAGACACACTTTCAGTTGTATCCGGTAACCGAAAGCCAAATTTAGCCATCTCCTCCAGTGCCATCCGAAGACAGGCGGAGTCTGGGTGAAAAGGGATCGGAAAATTCTTACTCGGGTAAGTCGGAAGCCTCACCTACAATTTTGAGAATTTTAAAGCGGAACTCCTGAAGGCCCTCCTGATCGTGAAGGATCGTGCGAAGCTGGAAGCCGAACTCTACGGCTTTTATCAACGGAAAGTTGAACATCTTACTGAGTTTATCCTACGTAAAGTCAAACTAGGTTTACTATAAGCACTTCTCCCGACAGCCGGCCGCAGAGAGAAACAAATACAATGGAGGAAAACGTTTTATTATCAGGCCGTCAACAAGCAAGAATGAAAACTGTAAAGCCAAAGACCGCCAGCGTACCCAGAAAACATCAGGAAGAAAAACGAATTTAATTGAATAGAGAGGCTTGAGAAATTGAGGGTTCAGACTCCGTGTGCTGTGCAAAATCCCTCTAAGTTGTATGTAAATACCGCGGTAGTCAAAAATTCCCAACTACCGGTAATCCAGGTTCTTTTAAACGACGTACCCGTCGAAGCACTCGTGGACACCAGCGCGAAAGGAAATTTTGTAAGCCAAAGATTCTACAATAAAAATTTCGGGAGAACAAGGTCGTTTAAAAATTGCAGCACAGGAATTGTTGCCGCACAAGGGAAAGTTTGCGAATGTGTCGGGAAGCTATCGCTGAACGTTCAGGTAAAAAACGAAGGTTTGAAAGTGTTATTTTTTGTTGTTGAAAACCATGTCATTTTAGGTACAGAGTTCCTCAGGTCGGCAAACGCCACAATAAACTTTGCAGAAAATTTTATTTTCTTGGATATGGTGCCAAAGGTGGTGGAAGAAGTACGTTCCCGACATCGATTTCCAATATCTAAAACAAGATGAAAAAGCCAAGCTGGAGCAACTCGTAAGTAGATTTAATACGTTATTTTCTGAGAAGCCAGGGAATACACAAATTGTCACCCATGCGATAGAACGAAAATCAAGCCAGCCTTGTAAAGCAAAACCTTACCGTTGTGATAAGGAAAAAGAAGCAATAATAGAACACCACATAAAACAAATGTTAAGGGGTAAAATAATTATTCCCATCAATAGTGAATATGCTAGCCCAGTTGTGCTATGCAGAAAGAGAAATAACTTGCCCCCTTCGGATCCAAAAGCTTATCGTTTTGCGATCGATTACGGAAAACGTAACAGCATGACTAAATTCCCTGTTTACCCTTTACCTGTAATAGAAGAAATAATACGGAAAATTAGATTTACAAAATATATGACCACTCTTGATCTTAGTTCAGGCTACTTTCAAATAGCCATGAAACCTGAAGATGCGAATAAAACCGCGTTTATTCCAAAATCGGGTACTTATGCATTTTTAGGCATGCCGTTTGGACTTTGTGGGGCCCCATCAACTTTTCAACGGGCTATGGACATAATTTTACGTCCCGTCTTAGGAAAGTCCACTTTCATTTATCTCGATGACATTATCATAACTAGTGATACTATTGAACAACATGTGGAAGACCTCCACGAAGTTTTTTCATTATTAAAAGAAGCAGGTTTAACTATTAATGCCGCAAAATGTAAATTCGTAACCAAGGAATTACGATATTTAGGATACAAAATTTCAACTAAAGGCATCGAAACTGAGGATTCTAAAATAAAAGCAATTAAAAATTACCCTCTGCCAAACAGTGCGAAAAATGTTCATCCTTTATTGGGATGTGCTTATATTATCGTTCGTTTATCCAAAATTTTGCCGATATCGTTGAACCTTTGTTAGTGTTAAAACGAAAGAAATCCAAGTTTGCATGGACTGCGGAGGCAAACACCGCTTTCGAAAAACTGAAAACAGCTCTAATTAATGCCCCTGTGTTGAAAATTCGCGGAAGGGGACGAGAACTTGGAGATCGCGGCGGGTGCTTCAGATTACAATGTGGGTGCAGTTTTAACTCAAAATGCCCCCCCCCCTTGGCGTTTTTTAGCAAAACTCTAGGTCAGACTCAAAGGAACTACACAGCGACAGAAAGGGAAACGTTAGCAGTGTTAATAATGGCAGTTCAGAAGTTAAGGGTCTACTTTGGAAAAGCCCCAATTACAATCTACTCTGATCATGCAGCCATAGGTAGATTATATTCTGGAAAAAAATTAACTCCTAGATTAATCAGATGGGCCTTAAAGTTACAAGAATAGAACTTAATAATTAAGCACACTCTCGGCAAGGAAAATACAGTGGCCGACGCCTTGTCAAGAATTAAACTGGATGAAAATGTTAATCAAATAAAATGTGCTACGTGAACTTCTAAAGTTTTATATTCCCGTGAAGCAATTATACCTGAGTTGCCGAAGGATCCAGAATTTCGTAATATCTATGCTTATTTAAAGGATCCAGATAATTTTGAACATGTAGATCTTGCTGCAATTAGAAATAGGGCCCAAAATTACGAGATCATGGATAATCCATTGTTCTATACTAAATCAACAAATGAAAACCATGAACTCAAACCAGCCATCCCCGAGACACTACGGTTGAGTATTTTGCAGGAACTTCATCATAGCCTCACAGCGGGTCATTTAGGTGTAAGGAAACGGTGCGTAGAGTACGCGAGGCGGTGTATTTTTCCGCAACTACAGAAGATAGGTTAGGTTAGGTATAAGTGTAGGGGGACACCTATTATTTACCCTGGGTATGTAGGTATATGCCCCTTACGCTAGCTATCCAGATTAGCAAAGCTTTCCTGGTACCCACGGTCCTGTTTTGGTGTAGAGGTGCTTCTGTTGTCTGGAGCAAGCGACATCACAAGCTCTGCCACTGCTGGCGGGGTCACTGTCTTATACTACCGAAGATAGTAACAGCGTATGTCAGGTCCTGTAAGTTATGTCAGTTAATTAACGAAGTTAATTATAGCCCGGCCGGGTATCTAAATAGTATTCGCGCGACGTTTCTTAACGAGATCCTCGGAATAGACCTTCTTGGCCCTTTTCCCCAAAGCCAATTAAATAAAAACCGATATCTTTTGGTAATTGCAGACCATTCTTCTAAGTGGGTAGAAATAATTCTTTTAAAGTGAGCGTCAGCTAAAATAGTTGCAGATGCGTTCTTACATAAGTATGTTTTAAAATACGGTGCACCATTAAAAGTAATAAGCGATAATGGTAGGCAATTTGTTAGTCAAATTTTTGAGAACCTGTGTAAAGGACTTCACATATGGCATATGAAAATGGTCCCGTACAGACCACAAGCAGACATCGCGGAAAGAGTTAATAAAAACATTGTTAAAATAATTAGAAGTTATGTTAAAAATTATCATAAACGCTGGGATGGCTGCGTTGATGAACTAGTCTATGCTTTAAGAACTGCCAAGCATGATACAATGAGTAAAACGGCCGCTGAATTATTTATGGGTAGGAAGATGTTAACTCCTTTAGACAAAATGTTTTTTGTTCAAGAGCGAGAACCAGAATTTAAACAGGCAAGTATTCAAAAGCTGATTAATGAAGCTTTGAAAAATTCCGATGAAGCAAGAAAACGGCAGAAAATTTACTATGATAGGAAATGCGCGAATCAGATTTTAAAGTGGGGGATGAGGTTTGGAAAAGAAAGTTCACTTTGTCTAGTGCACCTGAAAACGTCGTAACAAAATTCGCCCATAAATTTGAAGGCCTTTATGTAGTACAGCAGATCGTTGGAGCTGTGATCTACTTAAAAACAGATTCGGGGGAAAGAATGAAGGCTAGACCGGATCAATTGAAGAAATAGTATGACCGCAAAGATTTCGATGTCTTACATGATTTCTTCTAGGCTTCCGATTTAGAACAGGAGGCTTCCCCAGGGGAAATTCTCACTGCACCACCAATTCCACCAACCGCAAAGAACCAAAGAAACTACAAGTTCCCAAACCAACCGAAGAATTCCGGAGAAAAGAATCCCTCAACGTGTGGAAGATCGAACGAAGAAAAAATCTAAGGTTGAAAAAACGTCCCAGCTAGAAAGAAGCATCGCCGTGTCATGACAAGATCTCGCAGCTGACAGCGCCAAGATACTTCAAGGAGGTGGCGGACTGAAAGATTACCACAAACAATACCACCTCGAGAAAATGAAGAAGAGGCCTACCGAATTTGAAGGCACAGATCAAAAGTCGAAACAACCAAGAGTTTACAGACAAGCGTCGTGGACTACCGCTATACAAAGAACCAGTCTGCCGGACAGTTAAAGGAAAAGACAAGATCTACCGCCAGTATATCCGAAGAGACCACTCATCAGAGGTGAGAAAAGGAAAAATCAATTCCCACCAGGGGACAGGAAGCAGAGACTGAAAGTCTCATGGATGAACCAGATGTCATGGACAGATTTCTGCAAGAAACGTATGTCCGAATACCAAGCCTAAAAGAAACAAAGATAAGTGAGTTTTTCTATAAAACTTTTCTGTTATGTAAATTTGCATGAAAATGTTTAATACGAAGTTGCATGATAAAAGCTATTACCTCGATTGAGGACTAAAATTAATTCAGCTTTATTTGGTGAAAGCATAAAGTATAGTGTATTACAGAATTGTTATGTTATGTACAAGTAAGGAACTAGTAGTTCGGTTTTCTTTGTCGAAAGACTATTTATGTTAACTCGCCAAAAGATCTGGCTTGATATAAGCAGCTTCGTATTAGTACTTGTTAATGAAAATTTATTTTAGGTTCTCACTTTTGGCAATGAAAAGAATCCACTCAAGTAAAATTTTCATGTTATTATCTATTGTCTTAAAAGTATTTGTGTGTAAAAGGTTGAAATATCTGTTGTGTTAAGTGATACTTTTAATGAAAGTTCAAAGTTCAAAAGAGGAGATGTAATATGTATTTAGTGCTAAAACTTCAACAAAAGTGAATACATTCAAAGTTTAATGTAGTCAATTGAATTCGCGCAAAAGAAATTTTAGTTAAATGAAATCACACGATTTTGAGCGAAAGCTTGCATGCGTTTAAGATGAATGCGGAAAATATTTTCATATGCATGTGTTTTGTAGGGCTCTCCGACGACACTCTAGTTAATTTTCATGTTTATTAGTTCATGGAGAACTTAGAAATGAATTTAGGGTGTGTCTAAGAAGGTTGTTATGTGCTAACAGTCGATGTGCATTTAGGTGGGTGGAGATTTTGTCCACTATAACATAGAACACTTGCGTTTTTACACCACACATTGCAGAGAGCCAAACGGGGATTAAAGTTTAAAATTTAAGCATGAATGTGAATTGAATAATTGTGGCATGAAAAAGAGTAATGCTCGGAAAAGCTGACAAAACAACGCTAAGTAAAGATTAGAACTTAATAAAACTATATTGTGAATTTTAAATGTTATTTAGAATCATGTATTCATAAGTATTCCTTCCAGATGACTAGAAGGAGTTGACTGTACCCCAGTTAATGATGACAAAGGATGTCCAGCAGAACTATGATGATGAGAAAATTTTCTTCTGTGATTAGTTAAATTTTAGTATTTTGAATGTAAACGAGGCTTAGATCTTGTCAGTTGTAGAATTTATCAGTTTGTAACAGGTCTTTAAGGAGCTTTAACCAAGTCTGTTAAATTCTGGCATGGACAAATGTAGGGATTTACATTTATTTTAAATAAACAGTTAAATTTAATTTTAAGTTGCTTTGCTATAAGCCTTAATTTCCCTAATTGCCAGTGCCAGAATATTTAAATTTGGTAGCGAGCGTAAGAAATGCAAATTCTACCAGTGGAAGAATAAGTTAAATATCGATGTTCCAGTAGAAAAAGAGAGAGTCCGGGAAATTGCCGTGCGTGCTTATACGTGAACTTCTGTTTAGCAGTTACTGCTGGTTTGACGTGGCTTAATCGCTGTTATCTTGCTGCCACTAGACTCATTTACGAGCTGTAGGCTACAGGATTATATGAGCCCTGAAGAGTAATTCTACTATTTGTGAACATCTTAAATTCTTAAGTTTGATTTTACTGTTTCAGTTACCGCGCAAGTTTAGGCGTAGTATGTTAGCGTCAAGTTGACACATTGTAAATAAGTCAAAGAGTTTAATAAAGAGCAGTTTTAATACTTTCTTAGTGCAATCACTATTTCTCAAGATTCTACACAATTGAAGGACAGTAGAACTTTGCAAAGAACTGAAAAAGTTTTTCTGTTGAGAGCGTAAAAGGGAAAGGCTAGAAATCCCTAGTATCTTACATTTTAACTGCTGTTATATGAATGATTAGTTATTATCATATATATGTTTTTTCATTTAATTTACCTTGGAATTCATACTTTTTAATATACTTCGAAAATTTTGATGAAAGTATATTGTATTATCATAACCATTTGAGTTTTACGCAGTTGAATGTAAAGCAGACTAATATTATTTGCAGTATTATAAGTCCTCTAGTAGGCAAATATTATGTTATGTAATACATACTTATCTTAATTGTAATGCTTATCTTAATTCAGTTAGCAGTAATTGAAGTTACACTTATCTTAATTGTAATGCTTATCCTAATTCAGTTATTAGTAATGAAAGTTATTAATTTGATTTGATTTGTTTCATTTTAAATTGCTCTGTGGAAAAGTAATTGCTGTTATTTTTTTGTAATTGGCAATTTTGGTTAACTGCGAATTTAAGTTGCTTGTGTTAATTTTTCTTTTAAATGTTGTTTGGTTAACCATTTATTTTTGTTTCTAAACTCTAATTTTAACTTGGTTTTTATACTGTTTCTTTAATTTCTGGTTAGGTTGACCCCTAAGGTCATTTTTACTTACATCTTAAAGTTCTCTGTTATTACATTAGTTGGTGTATAAAGTTTAATAAGTTTTGTTTAACGTAACCCTCTTTCTGGTAAAGTTTTAAATTCATATTTTCTGACTCTGGTGGTAATGTCGTTTATGGTGTTGAAGAAATATAAATTTAGCTGTGTAATTAAAATAAGAAACATAAATTTAGCTGTGTAATTATTATATTTCAACTGTAGAAACATTCTTAAGAAATGTGAATTTAGTTGCGTAATTATTATATTTTAACTGTAGAAACATTCTTAAGAAACATGAATTTAGCTGTGTAATTATTATATTTCAACAGTGAAAACATTCTTCGGTGTTTAATTTATCAAATGCCAGATTTTTGCATTTCATTTTCGTAAATTATTACTTTGTGACGAAAGAGCATATTTTATAGCATTGCTTCCAAAAATTCCCTGGAGAAAAAAAAGTACCCTCCGATTCTCAGAATCCTTATCTCTGCCAGACAGTTGTCTTGGAATTCCTTAGTCAGGAGCCCAAATTCTGCACCGTCTTTCTAAAGGTTTTTTGTACTGCGCATTAGTGCTGCGCAGGGGTTTTGTCACGAGGGTAACTGGGAGTTCGTTAGGCTTCCACCCATGTAAGAGTGATACCCCGCGCGAGGCTAGGTTCAGGAATGTTTTTATTTTATTGTGGCGGATAGTGAATTGACCTTATGCTTTAATCAATTACTTACAGCTTCATGATGTCTTCCAACCTCTGGTAGCATCCGAAAATCTTTTCCACCTTCTGCCATGGATAGTCCTCATAGGTTTGCCTTACAATTGGCGCCTTTTGGAACATCAAGCATCACCAAGCCAGGGGCTGGCGACAAGAAGAAAAAGAGCCTGTAGCGGTGTCCGAGCAGAGGGGAATCAGAAGTTTTTCGCCAGACAAGAAGCGGCTGAGAAGGTCGAAAAATTTTTCAAGAGAGCTTTGTAGAGGGAAAAAGGGGAGAGAAATGGCCAGCAAAATCCGAAGGAAGCCAAGGAGAGGAGGAATTCCCTATAAACAAAATTATTCGTTCTAATTTCTCCTAATTTTGTTTTACAGAATTTACGGTACCGGCGGAGAAAACGTACACCCACCCTCAAGGAAGCATGCTCCCTTTTGCCTTCTGAAATTTGTCTGAATGATGGGGCCACCACCCTAATGTATTAACTTATGAAAAATTAAGGTATGCTCATTCAGTGTTTATAGTTCAACAGACAATGTGCCACCACAGGAACATGCAATTTTCTTAAACAAATATTGTTGTCGAGTACGTGAGTTTTTATCAAGCTAACCATTGTTTCATGCTTTAGTCACTGTCGATGACTTCTTCTGTAAAACACGTGAAACTCACCTGTCACACCACCTCTAGAATGTGTCAAAATGTTGTAGTAATTATAGTTTACTTCCAAATAAATGTTAAGCTTAAATTTACCTAAACTTGTGTGTTTTACTCGTAATTTAGAACACTGGATCCAATATTTAAAAATTGAATTTAATTGAACGGGTTATTCAGTAGTATTAAATCATAACGCAAATAACTTGTTGTATTATTGATATGGTTTTGACAGCTATACTTGTTTGACACACATTTATCTTATCGATATTTTGTTTTCAATGTATGTCACTCCTTTCACCTTTCTGCTGTATATTAGTTAGTGTTGATATGATTACTCTAACAAATGTTAGTATTATGTTTGTTCGATCACGACACCCATGAGTAAATTAGCAATGTTAAAATTAAACAGTAATAGAACAATTATTTGAACGCATAATATGCATATTATAGTGTAAATTGTCTGGCATTTGCGTTTAGATCTGTAAAATATGTTGTGAAAAATTAAGGCTTCTTCTCATATTTGAATCTGATATTTGTTTTAAACAATTTTATATATGTGTATAGAGAGAGGGAGTTAGAATTGTTAGTTGGTTATCCTAGTTTAGGCTTTTATTATCATGGCATTCTTAGCAATAGCTAGAAAAGAAAACCTTAAAACCTTGGCTGAAGAGTTAGGGGAAAAGGTCGGAGCAAAGCTTAGGATATTGGATCTAAGACAGCTGATTATGGGAAATAAATCATAAGAGGAGGAACTTGTGAAAAACATGATGGAAAATATCACTTTCATGAGGCATGAGAGACAAGAAGAAGAGAGGCAGGATAGAATTAGGAGAGAAGAAAAGGAGTTTTAATTAATGAGATTGAGATTACTAGCTGCTAACGGAAATAATTCTTTAACTGGTGGGAATGAAGAAAACGTGCTTAGGAAAAGCCATTACGATCTGCAAAAAATGGGTCCAAAATTTTATGCTGAAGAGAACGATATTAGTTTGTATTTAGTCATGTTTGAGCGCCAAGCAAAGCGTGCGAATCTATACCAATCAGAATGGGTTTTTGTTTTATTGACAATTTTGCAAAGAGACCCAGAGCAGCAGATACGCCTACGTAAAATGGCTACTGTCTAAAAGGTTTAGGCTTAGTCTAGAAAAATTTCGCATCAAATTTATGCAATCACAGAAAGATACTCAAACCACTTGGAGAGATTTCGCTTTTGAATTAACGAATTACTTTGAAGAATGGATAGCAGGTCTAGAACTCAAAGATTTAGAACTTATAAAAGATCTCATGATAACGGACCAA